>PPHD01004506.1:7106-28419 GCA_002909625.1 Bambusicola thoracicus | reverse complement strand
AATGTGGCATTGTTTTCTGTAATGAGTCTCTCATTCCATTGTGCCTTAGTTTGCCTGCTTTCTTCCACATTATGGAGACCGATGTTTACAGAGTGCCATGAAATGTAGCCTGCTACATGCTGTTCCTTACAGGAGGAGAGACACAGGATGGAATTAAAGGGCCATCTGCAAAGGGCTTCCTTGTATGGTTTGAATGCGTATATAATAGGAAGATGAAAAACCTTGAAAACTTTTTGTTACAGATGAATTGTACAATTCTATTTTGTTGGCAGAATGAGACTGACTTTATGATGAAGAGTCAAAATGCTTGAGATATCTTTCTTGGGCTAAAACAAGGAAAACCATGTTCTCAGCCTTTTTGCTGCCAGAACTAGAATAGGACAGCTGGGAACTTTCAGTGAAAGTGAGAAAGAGGGCATGTCCTTTTTAGAATTTTAGTGAACAATTAGGTTAAAGATTGGTGGAAAATTCTGGCTCTAATTGCTTTCTTTTTTTGCTTCTATTTTCATGTTGTCTGTTTGCTGCAGATTTCATGTCTTCACTATTCAGTGATCATCCGTAAGTGGCTGCAAACCTTCAACTGTTGTGAGAAAGCCACACATGGCAGCTAAATGTGACATGCATACTTCTGCCAAATTTCATATTGATGTTAATGACAGGACCCCCCCCTACACTATTGCTGCTTGTGTAGCTTACTGTAAGGGAAAGGAGGGGGGCCAGGAAGCTGGAGGCATTCCTTTAAACCTGTTATGATAACTATACAGATTTCATGAAGACAAATAGTAATAAGCCAGACTAATCTCTTTGTCAAGATAATCTTGCCTGTCAGGGAAGTAGGAGCAAGTGGCTGTGACTACACTTCATGAAAATTAGGCAAAAGTTCTCAACACTCATTCTTAAGTATTTTTTATAAGGAAACGTGTTGTAGTACTATCCCAGTTAACTATTAATAGTGTGACTCACGGAATCAAAGAGCATTGTATAAAATTTCTGGATGATACCATTTTGAGAGGGATTGCAAAACTTTGGGGGGTAGAACTACCATTCAGCATTATCTCAGTACCTTGGAGAAATGCTCTGAAATCAAAGAGGTGAAATGCATTAAAGATAAAAGCAAAGTGCTTTACTTGTTGAAGACTTTTTTTTTTAACCTGCTAGTATTCAGCTATCTTGAAATCCAAGATTTTAGACTTCAGGACTTCTGTCAGTAGCTGAATTAGCTGAGATTTTCTGGCCAGACTTCAGTGCATACCCATTATTTTTGCCTATCCAGACAAACATCTGCTTCTCAACCTGGCTGTGCCAACAGCTGTTGTTTCATTTTGGAAGCAAGCTTGTTTTCATGCACAGTAGTCATTTCTTTGCATATAAGTTTTTAAAATGTAATTTGGAATATATTTTTATCCTTCAGGAATAGAGGTATGCACATCATATGTCTAGCTAAAAAAAAGTGAAAAGAAATGTAGTTGTATGTCTTAGTTGTCCATGCAGTGCTTCTTGAAAAAATGTACATGTTAGATGAACTACTTAGCTAAGACTTCTCATTTTTCTTGTCTTACTTCAGCAGCATTGTGCATGACGTCTCTATAACATAAAGGAATAAATCACCTGCTACAAAACAGAGGAACAAAAGCAGATCTGCCCATCCCCTTCCAGAGGAGGCATTTAGTGTTCATAGCTGTACTAATTCCTTTGAGGAGTATAATTCTTCTCATGATGAATATTAGGGCTGTAGTTAGATGCTTGGAAGAAGTAATCCCAGTGAAATGAAATGCAGTGAGCTGTGTAGTTTGTTCTGAATTTGTAGGAATTTCTTAACTCTGGTTTTCAGCAGAAGTCTTCCCCGTTCAGTCTAATTATTAACTGTGCTGGTTATTTTGCAGGTATGGAAATTCATCCTTCACATGGCGGCTACCAAAATAAGGTGTTGACAACCTCAGCCACAAGGATAGACTGTGACCCACAAGAACCTCACCAACTCTTCCAGAGTTTTTTCCTGGCTGCTAGAATTGCAGCTGATTACAAGATGCCAACCTGAGATGCCAACAAGATGCTGGAATATGCATTTCTGTATGGTTACTGTACTGGGAAGTATATTTTAATTTGCACCAGCTACAGCTGCTAATTACTTTCATGCAAATTGTTGTCTTATGCTGTGCAATTCCAGTGATATAACAGTTGTCAGGCAGAGCGTAATTTGGTACACCCTGTTGACTAAGCTTTGTTTTAAATTTTCCTTGTGTGCTGTCTAAACGTGATGTCTTTGCATCATTACTATGATCTTTAATCAAGTGTGATGGTTTGGTTCTCAAACATGTGAATGCAGTACTTCAATAAAATCTGGCATTCACTTGTGTTGTATTTTCTTAATTCATCACTTTCCCCAACTTAATTTCCTTGAAGTTATCATAGACCTTGAAATTATTGTGATGAGGAAATTTGTTAACAAAATGAAGTTAATTAAAAAAAAGTCTGTCAAAGATTAGAAAGGAAAAAATTGATTTTTGCCAGTTTTGTGGTCTGGTTTCCTTCAAGGATTCCAACCTTGAGATTCACATAAACGTATTAATTTTAAACCAGAAGTCAAATGCTTTTAAAACAAAAGAGGTGATTGAAGTTGTTTAAATTGTCTTGGTTGTTTCTTCTTTCGATTTCTCTTTTCCAACCCACTCAGCCTGAGCAGGCCCTAGCCTGGCTAAATCTGGTGCAAATGAATTCAATGCCAGGAATTGGCCTCCTCAGCTCTGATTAAGGTAGAATGTCTGTCAGTTCCAAAAGGGTGTGCAGAAGTCTGCTTGCCCCCAGGATTAGAGGCAAAGGGGGAGGAGAGAGCAGGAAGATGATTTATGTTGTCAGTTCTCATGTTTTATATGATCTGGATTCCAGAGATGACACCTTACAATGACTTGGCCCTTTGCCATTGTGTCTCTACATTCCCCCTCTCCTATCATGCAGTGTGTAGCAGATACCCTTCCTATATACAGGTGAAGACCAAAGAGTACCAAAATGGCTTTGTAAGTAGTTTTCAAATAACTGTGGAAATCAGGTCATAGGTCAGAACCATCCTGCCCAAAGTTGTTGCTCAGCCCAAGGAGCAAAGTGCCATGTTCTTCTTGTTCTGGATGACTGCTTGACTCTGCAAACAAATGTAAGTACTTTTCCCTTAATGAATGCACTGCAAAATGGAATCATTATTTTTTCCCTAAATGCATCAACCACAGAAATTTCAGTAAATTGAGTCTGCTCTTTCTACAACACTGAATCAAAATGTCAAACCACCACAACTCAATTATAGGAGAGGAAATAAAGCAACAGGCTGAATACCAGCAAGTTATTTACAAAATACTTCAAATTGCTACTGCCATAACTACCTGTGGGAAATGAGAATAGACAAGAGCATAGATTTGGATGTGGGTAAACTGACTCAGAGCAACTTGTCTGCAAAGTTATAGCATTCAAATTTTCACTCCTCCTGGGCTTTATAGATCAGTTGCTTCCTTTGGTCTGTTACTGTTCTTACTAGAAAGTATTTTGGTTGAGAAGTGAGGGGAGGGAAAGTAAGTCAAAACTCACACTCAGTTTTTAAAACAGGTAGAGGAACTTCTTATTTTTTTCAATGTCCTTTTTTCTGTACATTGCCATAATTTAAAAAAAAAAAATCAGTCATCCCCAAACCCACAGTGGAGACAGCATTGCAGGTGAAGCATTTTTCTTTGTGGTTTTTGAGAAGATATGCTTTATTTTACTGATGCTGAGAGATAAGTTGCAGTAACTTCAGTGTTTCATGAAGTCAGATCTCATTGCTTCATAGTGAATGAAAAGCCAAGTATTTCTGGTAAGGTAAATAAATTTACCGAAGAGGGATGCAGCAAACTCAGAATCTCTACAAAGCTACTGGGAGAGGCAGCCTGTGAGTGACATGCATGTGTTTTCCTTCAAGTTCTGATGGGTTTTGGAGTTTGAAGTCTTGGATCTGACTCTTCACTTTGCTGCTGATGGGTGGCAGTTGTTGTGAAGATCCCTCCAATACATCACAGCTGTAGAGCTTGCTCCACTTGAGGAAAATAATGTTCTTTGGAGGTTATCTACTGGTACTGATTGATATTTATCAGCTTGGCAGCAGTAAATGAGATGAGGAGCCGAAGGGTTCTTTGTCGTAGTAGCATTTCAGTAAAGTAATTTTCTAATTTACTCAGAAGATTACAGTATCTTAAAAACAGAATGACAGAAGTGGTTACACTGAGCAGTCACTTTGTAGTGTTAGTCATGAGATGTGTGGAATAATGCTTTTACTCACCAAGTAATTGCTAACTATGAGCCAGCTAAAACAAAAAAAATGTCATAGAACATTGCATTTTGTGTATCTGCATACATATCTTCTCTGGAATAGCATGAGGAAGCATAACGTATTCCAGGACAGAGAATAATGAAAGTGCAGACCTCTGTTTCAGTGATACAGTGGGACTAAATTAAATCTTGAAGATGTGCTTGAGGTATTCAAACACTTGTGGAAAGAATTCCCTGGCAAATTGTTGAGCTGCATTTGAATGATGTTCTGTATCTACCAATAATCCCACACAGTAACAAACAGGAAAAGGGAAATGAAGGAGCAAAAAGTATGTGTATTAGAACAGAACAGTGTGGACTGCTTCTAAAGCAGATACAAGATAACAGAAAGCCTGTTGAAAGCATTGTGTGTTGGTTTGCCTGGTTGTTTATACCAGTGATATAACCTGTAGGACTGTGTTGATATGTCCTGTCAAGAAGCTGGGTAATAGGCACCTACGTTCAGCTCTATCATTATGGTCCTGTCTGCTGGACAAAGTTGTGAGGTGCATTGCCAGTGGTACACCAACTGTTTTCTTGAAATATTTGAAATGCACATAAAGAGGAAAAGAAAGACCAGATGGGAGACAAAATGGTTCTATGCTCAGAGATCATGGGGCAGTACAGATTGCTTTGTTATCCATGTGCAGCTGCCAAAGCTCGTGCTATCGTTGTCAGTATAGCTTGCAGTAGAATCACTCTTGTGACTTTCTTCTAACAATAGATCATGACAGCATGACAAGCATCTGCACCCAAACATTCACCCACTTCTGTACTTTTTCTGGTTTCTAACTTGGCAACAGAAATGTGAGAGAATTTAGGTGAAGTTATTTCCAAACATGCATTTTTTTCTTTTTTTTCTCCCTTGTTTCTGTTTCAAGAGAGGACAGCAGTTGTGCAAATTTCTAGTCCCACAATAGAAGGTGATTCAGGAAAGGTGCTTAGTATTTTGTCTTCTGGTTCATCTCCCTTAGCACTTCTCTACTTTGTCCTTCCCTTTCAGGAACGCCATGTTCAGTACCTGAAACTGTGGGGTTTGAGTGGAAAACATTATACTATTTTTTTAGGTAAGTTTCATAATCTAAATTCAGAATCTGAGTTTATTTAAGGTGAGTCTTGAAACCAATTTGAGATCTGAGTATTTTAACAAATATGTGGGTAACACATTGTACGGTAACTGCTGAATCATGGCCTGAACCACTGACTGAGCATCTGGGGAAAGGACCCGGTCAGCCCTGGAAGCACAGGTGAAGGCAATTCTGCCTGCAGCCTGGCTTGCACCTCTCTTAGACCTCATTTAAGGGCTGGCCCCCACTGGGGGAGGATCTCTGGTTGGTGATCCCTCCCTTGTGGAGTTTTCCCTTTGAGCCTTGTTATTCAGAGACAGGTGAGCACTTTTCCTTTGTAACACCGTTCTATTCGTGCAAGTCCCTTTGTTACTACACTCCTGTATTGCCATTCCACCGTGTTGACCTTTCTGTCTCTAACACACATAGACTTTCCAGTCTAATGACTAGGTCAAACTGGATCCCACAGTATCAAACACATATAGTAGCCTTTTATAGAACAAGTTTTTAGGAGCCGGGAGTTTCTCTGCCAGTTAAGGAACAGATTTACAGTATTGTTGAGCATAAATTAAATTTGAGAATTGGATCAATGATTGCCCATTATTTTGTGCTAGTTAGGAGCATAAGTTTATGCTATCTAAAATATATATATCTCCTATTATAACAGTATTTTAGCATATGGAAATATAGTTTCATGGTGCAATTTATGTTATTAGAAGCAATTTAAATGTAATCACATTGCTTTATAGAACACACTTAATGTTTCTAATTATCAAGAATGTCGTTGGATCTTACACTAATTTCATTTTCAAAACACAAGAACTGTAGACATAGAAATCTTGAAGGTCCTAAGTAGCTATTAGCTCTTAGTGTTAGCAGTTCTATAAAATATTCCTTGTTTGTATTGAAATGATCACTTCCTATTTCACTGCTACTGCTGTGGCTGCTGTTCCCAGGAGCCCTGAACATCATATTCTAAAGCTTAGGAGTGCT
Organism: Bambusicola thoracicus; assembly: GCA_002909625.1. Classification (NCBI taxonomy): domain Eukaryota; kingdom Metazoa; phylum Chordata; class Aves; order Galliformes; family Phasianidae; genus Bambusicola; species Bambusicola thoracicus. The sequence goes on along the minus strand of PPHD01004506.1, from coordinate 22,033 downwards.
ATCAAACAGGACTCTAAGCATTTCTTACTCTTCTGCTGTTTACATTGATCCTGTGCCCACATCTTCAAAATTCTTTGCTCTGTAAGGAGGCACTAAGCTTCATGACTAATTAGAGTGCACAGGCCATGGAAAAGGATCTGCAGCAGCATGGGGCAGCTTGGTATGACAGCTGTGGATGGGTAGCAGAGAAGAAAAACACACACAAATGTATACAGCTGGTACGCAGCCTGGAATTTGGCTGGGCAAAGGCTTTAGGGATGGTGCTGTGAGGGATTCAGATACATGCAGACTTTTGTGATACCGCCATTGTGAGGAAAGTAATCTGGCTTTTCGCTGCTTCTTGCTGCTCTGAGTTGTGCAGGGGAGGCAACAGCTCTTGAGCTGCCAGAGCCGTGTAGCAGCAGGTTCTACTTCATACCTGTTGACTCCGTTTTACTGCATATCTGCATCTCTGGCAGATGCTGTTTGTAGAGCCGGATCTCCAAGGAATGATCAATGAGCAAGTCACTGGAGCGATAGATGAGATGAGATGGTGCAGCAAGAGAGAACTGCTCTTCCCTGGGCAGCGGCAGCACTCTCCTGCCAGCCGAGGCTTTTCTGCTTCATACAACAAGCAGAAAATTGGATACTCCCTGAATGCATTGAGACTTTTTTCCTTCGAATGTACTGGGGCTGAACAAAATACTTAGGGGCTACCCTGCAAGCATTGCATGCAGCAGCCAAATTAATTACCTTTGTTTTCCACAGCGCTTTTCAGAGGCAAAATATAATGACAAATAGTTGGCTTCTGGTATTTTCAGCTACATCTGAAAACTATGGAGTACTTTAACTGGATGCTACAGTATCTGAGCAAAATTATGCTCACCAGTCACTGCTCTGAGACCATCTGCACTGGGCTTCAGCTTGCCTTGGAAGTTCCTGTAATATGTCTGACATTTTTCAAGCCTACATTTAAACTCCTAGGAAATCACTCACTTGACACACTCTTGGATGGTGGCCTTGAGCCTTCTGTTGTGCATCTGAGATTCCAGACAGCTTTTGTCAGGTCACAGCTGTAAGCACAAGGCACCTGAGGCTGCCTTCCTATGCACCAGTGTGTGGAAGGAACCAGCCTTGGTTCCTTCAGAGTCCCTGCTTTAAATGGCTCTAAACAGCATCAGAATTAGGCCTTGAATCTCAGCTGATGCATTTCTAAATTGATTGGTTTTCTGCCATCTGCATTTTACTTTTGCAAATAACTCTTAGCACTTATTTGCTCTGTAGGGATGCATGAAGATCTGGACCAGAATGTCTGCAATCTTGTGCTGGGTGCTATGTGGTCCCACTGCTTTCTCCAGACCTTCCTACCTGCTACAAGAGCGGGCAGAGGGGATCATGTAAGTTTTATAAATCTACTTAAGATACTTCGGGGTGAGGGGAAAAAGGAGTTTTGTGAAGTACTTTTTCTATAAAGAAATAACTGTAATTTGATTAGTATAAAGGCAGCCCCATGTTGCAGTTGGTGGCACACTTGTATGCTTATTATTTTCCATAGTATTAGGTGAAGGTACAAGACAGGTGAAACAGTGGTGGGATTGAGGTCCAATAATATTAAGCAAAGAGGCTTACCTCTGTCCTTACTGTCTCAAACACTGCTTCAAAAAGCATTCTGTATGGCTGATGGGAAATTGGGGGAAGATAATGCTCCTATGGTAGCTTGAAAAAGGGAATGTGAATACTTTTAGAAACCACTTTTCTCTACACTCCCTTTCTCCCCATTTTTTGTGAGTAAGAAAGCATGGTGCTGGATGTGCTGGAGTGGCAATGTTTAGTAGTCAAGTGCAGTCTGCTCCCAAGTGCTTTGCTCCTGAACCCAGTTGTGGTTGCTAAGTGACAACAGCCTAATTGACTCATAACTTTGACTAAGCCAAACATTCAAAAGCAAGAGAGGAGTGCTAAGGACAATGAAGCTCTCCTGCTGTCTATATAGTAAATCAGATTTGGTACTAATATGTTTTCTAGAGCAAGCAAAATTATTTGCTGTTTTTCTCCAGTAAATTAGATATTACTCAGAGCTTTATAGAGAATTATGCTAATTGTTATGGCAATCATAATAGAAAGCAATTACCTTCAATAAATAATTATTTCACCTTCCCAAACTTGTTTGTGACGTCATGTGGCCTTAATTCCAGCTTTATAATGAACGTGTTTTCTCAAAACAAGAAAAGAACAGATATTATTATGGTCTTTGCTGAGGAGGGCTTGTGTATCAGCAAGCTGGAGTCTTCCCCCTTCATGAACAGCTACTTAAAAATCTCGTGATATTTCTAAACGGGCTGATCACGCTGACATGGCTGTCTTAGGACTGCTTTTTACTTGTGATTGTAGTTTAGTGTAGATAAAAATAAGAAATACCAGGATCTGTGAAAAGGCTTGAATCCTTGTGAAAACAGGATCAGACTGGTTTCACTTGAGTGAAACAGCTATTGCTCTTACTTTCCTGCCTAAGGACTTTAAAGAAGACGCCAATATGAATACAGATTTCGGATAAAAATTTACAGGACCAAACTTCCATTTTAACATGTAATTTTTATTATTTCAACTGCTGAAATTCTGTGGCGTAAGAGTACCAAAATAAAATGCCTCACAGAGACACTAAATGACATTTTAAAATCAAATTATTTAAGTTAATACTGTACATAACAGCTTTCCCTTTTTCTTTTTGTAGCAAGTCCTTTATTTTATCCAATATTGCTTGATAAACTGTTTTTGTAATCCACTGTGTCTGACCTAGATAGAAAATTCCCTTTCATAAACAACTACAGCAGTGTTTGGCTATTCACAGCAGTATTCCTCAGCTGCTAGTGTTCATCGGACCTGGCAGAATGATAAATCCCCAAACTACTAGTTACTAAGGTGCTGTGCTTTTCACATAAGTAAACTGGAAAACATCTTATTTGGTGTTAGGAAAGATGGATATCTTACACTCTTGTGCTTTCCAGTGCAAGAGCAGCACTGGATAGTACTGAGGGGTACTACTAGCAAGGATGCTTTCATCTAAAGGTGTAGAGAGAATGGATGTTTCGCATCGACCTCCAAGGTTCAGCAGTGCTCTTCAGGGGTTCCAGAGAAGTACAGTCCATAGCTAGAGGCTGGTGTCAGCAAAGCAGTTCAATAGAAAACAGTGAGGAGCTTCCAATAACTTTCTTCTCTAAAGCCTTCAGTGTGCATTTGGTGGCCCAGGTTTTGTTTTGTCATGACACAGTGCAAACCTGAAGCCCATCAAAATGGGTTTCATTCCTCTAGCAACTGTATTTTCTCTGAAGAAGGAGCTCTACAATGCTAAATAATGCAGATGTTTTTCACTGCTAGTTATTTCTACTACAATGGTTTATTGTCCTGGGCATGATAACCAGAATAAGGGGATTCTCAGTGGATTTGTTGGCTGAGAATGTTTGTGGAGGTCCTGAACAGCACTACACAGAAACAGAGTTTTAAGGCCAGATTTGCTGTTAATCTCTTTTTCATTCCACGTGCAAACAATTTGCAGGAATAACTGATGTTAACTTGATATCTAGTAGTGTGCCTACATGTTTTTATGAGCAGACGTGACCTCACTCTTTGCTTGTTAGGAAAGTGCCTCTCCAAACAATGGGTTAGCAAAGCCCTGCCTCTGCACTGATTTGTTCATTTGTTCAGCTTCAGAATTGTGCTATTGTTGCTACTGTGGCTTGTAGCTAGCCTGAAACACTGGGAGAAAGCTGAGGGAAAGGAACTGGAGAAGAAAAAAAGATGGGCCAGTTTTAACAAAACTGAATAAAGAGTTATAAGACACATCATAGCCTATTTCTCCCTCAAACCCTGCAAATTAGGCACTTTGCTGCATCTCCAGATAGCTGAATGTAATTAAAGAGCTTGCTTGATGTGAACTGATGCAATTGGAGTGAGGATTCATCTTGCTAGGTGCTTTCTTTAAATGAAATGTCTGTTTATGCATACCAAGGATCAGAGAAAGCGTATTGTAACTCCCTCAGGGTAATTCCAAAATATGAACCTAATGCTTCTAGCATTTGGGACGGTACAATATTGCATGTCTGGGCACCATGTGATTTTTAAGTGCTAAAAAACTATGTTTTTTATGCCGTTATACACACATCATCTTACAGTACCCATTTTTTTTCAAGTAGCAGTTCAGTTTTCTGTGGTTTCATGTGGCTCAGAAGGGTACAGTACTGACACAAAGCAGCTTTTCCAGCAAAGCCATCTAACTAAAAAATGATGCTCAACCACTAAAGTATTCCCCAGAGGTGAGATGACAGCTGAAGATTGCTGAGGGATATTAGCGATGTGCTCAATCAGTTCTGACTATCAAATTAGAAACAACTGGAATTAGTGAGAGGAAAAAATTGCTTCATTTCAGTCAAATTTTAAGATACCAAATTACCAGTGTGAGGTAAGTTCTGTGTGAAGGACAGCTGGGGACGTAGATTAATTAGTGCAGATATGTAGATCACAGAAACCAATCTGTTCAACAAAAGTGTAGCAGTGTTTTTTTTCCCCCTCCTCCCAGACAATTAACAATTCAGATCATCTCTCCAAGAGAAAGTTGAGGAAGTCCCATTTTGATGCGCCAAAGCATCACAAGGAAAGGCCTACCCAACCCTGAATGCTGCCATTGCCTTGTGCACGTCACTGCCAACTGCTCTCCAGCTGCCTCCCTGAATCCACCACGCTGCCGGCTCTTGGCTCCTATGTCCTCCGGGTTTTCTGTGATTTCCAGTGACCATTGTGGACGCCATAACCAGATCAAAATAAAGAACGTGAAGTAGAGATGATGGGTAAGCTTTCTGTTTTTCCTCTTCCAGCAAGGGGTGTTTTCCAGCTCTGGGCTGGCTCTGCTCCTCCATGGCTGTCCCTTCCCACAGAGATCATTTCTTAAGAAGGAAGCAAACTGAAGCAGCAGGTAGGTTTTGCACTCTAGAATCTGGAAACCTCCTCAGTGATTCTTTGCAAATCTCATTTCCTGTATGTTCTATTATGTTTAGTTTGCAAGGCACATGGAAATATTTGATGTGTTTTCACTTAAACATTTCTCAGAGCATTGCTCAGGGATATCTTGCTTAGATGAGTGCAAAAAAATGTGTAATTCTCCAAAATGCAGTGGATTATTTCATTAAACACAGATGTCACTCACAGCACTTATAAGTAGTGGCTCTCAACTGGTCGTTACCTTTTTCCACTTCCCTTACATTGAAGACAGTTAATTTCATTATTTATCTGGTCTACTTGGGATGTACATAATGTACTAATGAAGAGGAAGAGAACAATAATGATGTTTAGCACTTGAAAAGCACTTATTCCAGTGTGCTGCATAAATATTAACTGATGAATCCTCACAGCAGCCCCAAGGAATAGATTAATACTATTATCTTTCTCTTTAGAAAAATAAAAACAGTGAGGTGACAGTATGAAAAGAGCACAGAAGTGCACAGAAGTACTCTCCTAGTCTTTTTATAGTGTATGAATGAGGCTTGTAGATGTTGTTTATAATTTGGCTTACAGTTTACATTTAAATTTGAACTGGAATATGAAGTCTTTTCTTCCCCTTGAACTTGAGGTAGGAACATCCTTAGAATTTAACCAGAAGGTGAGAAAGTTAAACTACTATGTAGGATTTTTCTTCTAGCAGTGGTATGTCAAGAAGCATTAAAGATAACAAAAACTTGGAAGACAGAATGGACTTGCTTCAGTTAGGTACTGCTTGCCTTAAAAGTAACCATCCTACTCCTCCATGCGTCCTCCTGTTTCAGTGTTTTCTGGGCTGCTTTTGTGCCAGGTGCACATCCCCAGACTTACAGCCCCTGGAGCTGTGTATTAAATCTGAACCGAGCTGAGTCACAGTGCACCTTCCTTATCATTCACCGTGGGTTTATCCTCACTGGAGCTGCCCTTCTAGTGCAGTGTTTTGGGTTCTACTCTGACCAGAGCCCTTATACCAAAAGAAAGAAGGGGCATTTCAGAGTGGCAGCCTCCCTCCTGCTCGTGGCTCCTTGCAGGTATGCCCCAAGGCAGATGGCTTCTTGTTCCGTGTACTCCTACACTGTGAGCACTTTATGTTGCTGTTCTGGGGAAGCAGTGTGTTGGGGGAGGCTGTGTTATTCTATGAGTTAGTGCTGACATGGGTAAGTGGGCCTGAGATATGAATGCACACCTTCAGTTTGCTGTCCAGTTTTGTCCTTGAGGTAGATTTCCCTATCTCATGTTAAAAAGCACCATTACCGGGAGCAAAAGGTAAGCTGAAGGCTGTTCAGTGTACTTCAGGCTTACTTGAACCTACCAATTCAGTGATGATTTTTGGGCACTTTAGCAAGGATAAAGGGACCTGTTCTTGTACAGCTGGTAAATGCTGATTGTTCTACCACTCTCCCTCTGAAAAACTCTCCAGCACTTCTTTAGTGACATTAAGTTATGTTTAGTTCCAAAGAGCAGAAATGAATCCCTTCTGCAACTAAGATACCTCATTCTCTGTTACTGTTACTATGGATGAAGAAAAACCATCTATAAATGAATTTTATATCTCAAATTCCTCAAAAGATGCATTTGTCCTTCTAAAACAGAGATGTATTCTTAAAATCCATTTTAATTGAAAAGCCTCCCACTACTCAACTACAGATGTAGATGTTTTCCAATTACGGCTAATCAAACTCCAGGCCTGATGTGTTTCCTCTTCAAGGGAGAGCGGGAAGAACTCATATTAGCATAGGAGTGGAAGCAACGTCAGTGTCAGCTCTTGAAACAGATCAGCCTAACTTGACTTCCATTTAGTTTGCAGAGTGTAAATATAAATTGATTTTAGTTAGACCATGTTCAAATGGACACGATGTTTGTATAGAAAAAAATACTGAAAAATGTTTGTATACATATTTAAAGGGATGTCTATTCTGAAAGTTCAGGTACTGGTGTAGGTGTGCCTCCTCTGTATGAACTGCTGCAGCATCTTGTGGTTATTCCTTTTGTGGATAGCACAGCTACATTTCGGGCCAAACAAGCAATGGAAAGGTTGTCACCAGTGGTTTGCAAAGGCAGCACTTAATAGTGGATGAAATAAAAGACCCTGATCAGAGTTTTGAGGCAGTAATTGACTCAAATTTGAAGTATTCCAGCAGGGCAATGTATGTAGGTGAGTAGTCAGAAGTACGACTCCTTCCTTCTGGGCAGACTGCTTGCCAGTCTGGTGTGCTCTCAGCGGGCAGCAAGGGCAACTCATGTCCCTGCTCTTGGAGGGAAGCTTCTTGGCCTTGTGCAACGCAGCAGTGCACCTAAAGGAGCTGGCAGCACTTCCTTGCAGTTCTGACTGCACATCCGTGTATGGGGTGAATTTGGTGCTTCTCGTCAAAGCAAAGGGTAAAAAATTTCACTGGCATGCAGGAATTAAAGAGAGAATATAGAAGACAAGACGTATTATCAATAGTTACTTACTGCTGGTCTTAACATGTTTTCCAGGATAGTCTTCAAAAGTGCCACAGGGTAACTTGGAGTTAAGAGAGATTCTAGTAACTGTTTCAGGAGGAAAACAGTGAAATTACTTGCAGTCATATCCCAGTAATTTTTCATTTCAGTAAAAGAAACCAAAAGCTATGGTAAGACAAAAAGTCTGCCAATGATTCCTGCTGTTTCTTTTTATTATTTTTAACTTATTTTTGAAAGGACACCTGCACAAAGCAGTGACCTTCGCACATTCATTTGAATTGGTGTTAATCAGTTTTCTGGCAATCAGAGGAACCATTGACACCATCAGTATAACTAGTATCAATATAATAATTGTTCTTAAATGAATAAATGCAAACATATAATAGTGTAAGAGGGATCAAATTAACCCTCACTGCATCATCTAATCACTCTAATTAATGGGGGGAAAAAGACAACTTCTGGATCTTTTTCTTCCTTGCAGTTCCACCAGGTACTTTTGGGGAAGGTTCCTCCCAGTAGGGTCTGGTACTTTCTTGGGGGTTTCCATGGATCAGTAAGGGCAGTTGGATGAGACAGATCTCATATGAGCCCATCAGCTTGGAGATGCTGAAGGTACAGACTAAAACATGTTATAAACCATGAGATCCTAACAAGTGCGAAGAATGTAGTTGTCTCATCCCTCTGCTTTTATAATGGAGATTGCTCCTTCTAACATGTGGATTTCTCTTTCGAGTCAAAGATATAATGTCTCCGCAGTCTCTTTTCATTAGGTGTTGTTGGTTGTTCGTGTCAATAAATGCTGGTTTCGAGCTAAATGAAAACTGGGCCTTATTCCAACTGGGGCTGTCAGTCAGTTGCCTCCACAGCTTTGATGCCCCATAGGAGCACTGCTATACCCAGGGAGCAGCCTGAGGCAAGGAGCTTAGGAATTATAAGGTCTGACAGTCCTTCCTTGTGTCTGCTGGAACTACCAAGCTTGGGATTTTAAACTGCAAACTCTGAGATTTGAGAGATGAGGTAATATATGAGGGACTCGGCTGGGGCACAGACACATGGGATAACAGCTAACTAAGCAAATGGGGCAGGTAGGTCAGAGCTTTTGTGGGCAGGAGGAGAGTAGGCTTTGCATAGGAAGGGGCAGTTTGTTTTTCTGTACCCGAATAACAGCTACCTAAGAGCCTGAAAAATTGCTTAGTTTTGTGAATGTGTTTTCTTTAGAATCTGCCAGTTCCCATGATTTAGCTGTAATGCTTTAGTTCCATCACTGAATGATCCTTATTGGACTTTGTCTGAAATGGGAATTTTTTTAGGATGAAAAATGATAGATTGAGCCATTTGTGTGGAGGACAATGTATTTTTCCTCATCCATCAACACGAAACAAACCCTTAGAGGCACGTTTACCACATTAGGGCTGGAAAAACAACTGGGGCTGCTTAGTCAGATCAACAGCTTTGGCCTCTTGGCTGTGCTTCCTAGGAGGTGACAGAGAAGGGCTGTCTGTGCCAGCAGTGGACTCTCTGCCAATGGCTCTTTTCTGGGGAACTGAACCACAGCCATTGGAGAGTGTTCATTTTTATTTAAAGTATTTGAAATAAAATCAAGATGTACTGCACATTAAAATGCCTCTTCTATAACAGGTACTGGGAGCAGGAGGTTTCTACTGTTTGCTTTTCCTCTAATCCCAGGCTGGCTGGGATTGGAGATTTAATCTTTTTATCTGTATGAAAACAGCAGCATGTCATGTGGCAGGTAAATCTCTTTTCTTACCAAGAAGTAAATAAAGCATCTAATTTCTAACATACTGTTGTAACAACTACACTGCCAACAAAAGTAAAGAGCAGTTTCTTTGATACAGCAAAAAATGAATCCGGGATGATCCTCATCAGTAGTGCAAGTGGCTACTCCTTTATTTGCCTCTCCTACATTGCCATGAACTGCCTTCTTACCCATTTGCTAGTTATTCGCCCTGATGCTGATGAATTGTATCTTGTCTGCACTTCCATCACACTGAAAAGACTTCTTTTTCAACTGGTTATAAATAATGCTCTACTGCAATCAGCTCTAATTAAACACTTGAACTGAGTGGGACTTCCCTTAGACTGCCAGGACACCTGAGTCCATGCTGCTGTTGGAATGGGATTATCCTTTCTTGGTTGCATGTTGTGCTTTTACTGCACTCACCTTGTGCTTTGCTGGGAAGGCCAATGAACACAGGAAAAGACTGCTTGCAGGGATTGTGAAGCTAGTAGAAGAGGTGGGACAGGGCAGGTAGCTGTCAGGTTTGATAAATACAGATAATTCTGGCTTGGAGCAGAGAGAGGGACTATAAAACCTCAAGGTCCCTGCTAGTTCAATTTTCCCAGGCTTCTATATAGCACATACTTTATTAATATGCATATTAGTGTCCCAGTGTGATGTGTTTTAATATCACTTCTACTGCAATAAAATCTTATTTCCCTTAGAGAACATTCATGCAGGATTACCTTGTGTCATCAGCAAGAATGAAAAGAGTATGACTTCTGTGTCTATATACAGCGATGTTTTCATGATGGCAAATTGGTCAGCAGTGATCAATATGCTGACAAGCAGTGTCTGATATGTGTGCACTACTGTGCCCTGAACTAGATAAGACCCTGATGTGCTTTAAAGTGCTGCCTCTTCAGCAAAGTAGGAAGCGTGGAGCCCTGAGTCATGGGTGGATCACAAAGGACTTTGGGGGAAATAGTATCCTTTGGAAACCTCAGAGCAGAGAGTGACTGTGGAAATAAAATGGAGAGTTCAATTTGGTTAGCAGAGAGCTAGGAGCTGTTTCGGCCTGGGCAGGTTGCTTAATTCCACTGATCTGCTCATGGACCCCCAGCACTTCCATGCTTTTTGATTTGCAGTAGTTCTTTAGTTATGGTTTCTTGATGTCAAGGTGAAGGAGAACTGTGGCACTTTTTGCGTGGCAAGATGCTATGATTTAACTTCTGCAGCCCCTGAGAGGTGTCTGCCCTCACATCTTCCCAATAACCAGTGCAAAGCAGGGCATGCAAACTCAGCAAGCAGTCCTGCTGATCACCTCTCCTCTGTTCCTGAACTATGCACAAATGATACAAATTTCTGAAAAATAGATAAGCCCTGAATGCAATTCCCTGTGAACTTTTCCCGTGTTCCTTCTCAACCCCCTCTGAGGGCGGCTGCCCTGAGCTGCCTTCTCTTTCCCATGAGCTTTTCTTGCAGGCTTTCAGAGCCAGCAGCCCTGTGTGCAAAATTATTCAGCGTGTGCAGCAGATACATCCCTAAATAAACAGCTTTTCTCATATTTCCATCTGGTAGGAAAATGTGAGGAAAAAAGTAAAAAGCAGTAAAGGCATTGTGTGTTTGTGACTCTTCTCCTGGTATAGATCAGTGGTGACTGTTTGGTTTTGCTGTGTCATGGAATTCGGTGATTGTGTACTAACAGATCCCCACGAGTCTTTACCAGGTTCCCAGCTATCCAGTGTAAAACTCCTTGTCAACTTGCCTTGTTTACTGCCTCATTTTCTCAACTTCTGTCTGAGATCTGATGTTTTCTGTTCACCTTACAGATCTGTGTTCTTGCTTTCTCTTCTGCTTTCTCTTTAGACTGGTCTTCAGTTTCCATAGATACTGCAAGCCTCACCTTGGCTTCTGAATTAGTGTCCCTTTGTGGTGTTGCATGACTGTGAAAGGTCTAGATTCCTCCAGGCACTTAACTAAGGAAAAAGGATGTATTTGAGTCCCTCACATAACAGTAATTTAAATCAGAACAGATTCAGTCTATGGAGGGTCTATGGAGAGCAGGTTATTGTGCAAAAGTTACTTTGTAAAGGCTTTCATTAAATGGAAGTTCATGGAGCACTTGATTGCAAGTGAAGGCAGAACATTGACGCAGAACATCTCCAGTGGAGATGACTATTTCCATTCCTCTAGTGCAAAAGCAACAATGTCCTTAACACAGAAAGCCAAGACTAAGAGACTCTGATTATAGCTCCTAGATGGTAGCTGTGTCTGCTGTGACCTGCCCCTCCTGTTTGCATGAGACTGGCTGTGTGTGTTATGCCTGATGCTCTACTACTGGTGGTGGTGCCTGTAGCTAAAATGAAATCTGATTGAAGCAGCTAAGGCAGCATACATGATCTCGTGCAGGAGGGCAGAGAAACAAGCCCCCAGCCTCACCTCCCATTAGCACTTCTCTCTCAAGGTAGGGGCCAGCAGGAAAAAACCCCGCAGATCTATGTGGCGTTGTGGCAAAAGCACCCAAGTAGATGCAGTGGTTTTCCGTGGAGCTGCTGCCTTACAGAAACGTTTCCGTTTGGGTCCCTGCACCCCTACTGCTATGAAGGAAAAACAGGGGAACGTCTTCATCCTATTAGCTCTGAATGCCCAAATGCCAACTATTAGAGGCCAGCACCGGTAGCCAAGGGAACAGCCCTCCCACAGGAAAAATAAAAATACAGCTGAGCAGCACAGAGAGAGGACAGCACACAAAAGGCTCACCAGACCATGAGAACATTTGGGTTTTGTTGTGAAGCTAGGTGTTTTGTTTATTTTAATACAGATGGATAGCTCTAATCTTTTCTCCATTCTGAGCATTTTGACCACCTGCAGCTTAAAGTGCTGAGGCACCCTTCAGCCTTTAATGGGTCTGGGAGAGCTTCAAAGAGCTACAGCAATCCCATCAAATAAATGCACAGCTAGCCCCAAACAGAAAAGCTGGCTTGGTCTCCAGTGTCAGACTTGTGTTTGTGCAATGGTTCAGCCCTGGCTCCAGACAGAAGGTGAAGATGTCTATGATGAAGAGCTGTATTTCTGTCCCAGTCTTCTGCCATGCAGGGGTTTAAACTCATTGCAGGCCCTCCTTTTTCTTCTTCTGCTACTCTGCTATAAAGTAGTTTTTTTGCAGTTTTTGGGTTAAGTTACACTCAGCAAATCCTTTAAAACAACAACATGGAGCCTAGTTGGAAGAAGATGATGCTTGACATGCATGGAGGAAGTGCACAGAGTCCCTTGGTTTTAACCATATTCACCGTCTGAGTAGTATTGCACATAATGATTTCCAACAAGAAACAGCATTTGTTTGTCACTTATTAGCGCAAGCCTCCAAGCACAGAAAGTGCTTAATCAATTCCTCTCCTCACACTCATCTGATCAATTTGTAGTGTTAAGGCAAAAGCAGAGAAGAAATGTTCTATAGCCCAGATTGCACAAGGACCTTTCTGAAAGCAATGTTTCCAGAGCTGTTGGTATTAAGGGTCAGTATCATTAGATTTCAAGGTTATGTCTGCTTCTCAGTTTTACAGTATCTCAGATTCAGCCTAATGAATAAGAATTGAATCAAAGACCTTTGTTCTTTCATTTTTGAACATGAAAGGATGTCACTAATTTTCTTCTGTTCCCTTATGTCCCCAGGCAATGTTAATGCCTTTCAAGAGCGGTAAGCGAAGCATGAAGGTCACTGCTCTTCTGCAGCATTAGCAGTAGGTTCCTGAGCACCAGGTGTCTTTGCTTGCCTCTAAATGCCATTTTCCCAGCTTGTGTGTGCGATGCTGTCATTGCAGTCTGACAGAGGGCTTCACCTTTGGTTCTCCAGAGGATAGTGTTTCTGTGATCCTTCTAAAATGTAAAACTTTTCCACCTTTGGGCACCAAGCTCTCAGTGTTGCAAGGTATCGATATGTGGGATGACAGCAAGCATTCTCGGCTCAGTGCTGTGAGATACTGAGGCAAAATATTAATTGAAATTGCCAGTTTAAGGGACATTTGCATTACTGTGACAGCTAACTCTGCTCTGTCTCGGCTTACCTTTAAAGTAAGATACTACATATTTCCTTTGTCCCCGTTGCAGAACAAATGAGCAAACAGTGCCATAGAGAAAAGGTCCACCACTTCCCTGGAGATAACAGGCACAAAAAGCTGCTTGCAATGTTGGCAGTCTCACAGCCTCTTATCTTCTTTTCAGATGCTGTTAATAACAAACACTTGTGCTGAGGTGCCTATTGCATCTTTACAGAGTAACATCCCACAGATATTACCAGAATGAGATTCAAAGGCAAGTTTCTCAGTGTTCATTGGCTTGTAAAGAATTAACAGATCCTTGCCATGCTAAACGTTGTTTGTTTGGAGAATAGTCAGTTTGGGCTGTCTGTGATACTGTGTAACCTTAATTAAGTCAGTAAACATTCAGTGCTTGTTTTCCTTTCACCTACAATTGGGAAAATACAGGTTTTCTTCTCAGGAGTTTGCAGCACTTGTTGTTGTAAAGCTATTGTTAAACAACCAGTTTCTTGGGCAGGAAACTCTGTAGGAACAGAGTGCTTCCAGTTACAGGAGAGCTGGCAGGAAATCAGCTCGCTTCTTTCCACTGTGTATCCTGAGATAATGAAACACTCAGGTCAAGCTATCAAGTGCCAGTAGAACTGACAGAATATGGAATGTTTCACATAAGTTCACAGTGCCCTCATCTTTAAGTTAGGAAATTACACTGTAGCCAAACAACTAACAGTTGTACTCTGTGGCTTTCCTATCCCAGCCTGTTATGTAATGGCTCCACGACCCGAGAAGCAGTTCTGTGTTTCTAGTGATTAGAGTGCACTAGAATGCTCTGGGTGACAACTACTGTGCAAACATGCAGAGTTTTCATTTTTTTTCTTTTCTCTGTTTCACCAGATGACTTTCAGCTGCCAAGAAAAACTCTCCAGGGTGTTTTCAAGCGCCATGTTTCAGTTTTGCATTAACAGGATAAGAACTTACAGAGAACTCCCACTATACTCATGATTATGAGCGTATATATGCATTACTATTATGCTGTTCATAAATCCCCATCTGAAATCACCTCTCCAAGGTGGTCTTGATTTTACAAATCCACATAGCACAGATTTCTTACTAGCTGATCTAGGGGAAGGAAGGATAGCAAATAAGACTATATTACCAAACCAATTCCCCTATAACAAACAAGACTGTAGAACAAAGTAAGATGTATAGAACACCATATTTGGAACTAATATACCACTGGTAATTGTTACTAGTGTTAGAGTAGAAAGCAATAACAACAAACTAGATATATGTGATTTAGTATCTAAAATTAGCATAATTAGTGGTTGTAGTGTTTGCTTCAAGAGTGGATGCTAAATATGAAAGCACTGGGAGGCTATATATATGGACTAAGAAGTTAGACATCGCAAATTTGGTACAGAATTAGATCATTAAAGTCTCAAGAGTCTTGGATAAATCTGCTTTGTTTAGATTCTGAGCCATATTGTTGATACAGTGTCTGGGAAGTCAGAGCATGATAAAATTTTTGACACTGAGATATTTTCCAGGGATGTTGCACCTCCAGCGAGAAGCTACCTGGGCAAGTTCCTCCCTCTCAGTCTCATAATGAAACATTGTCAATAGAGTGAACTTCTTTCCATATCACATACAAAGTTTGAAGACAGTATTCTTTCTTGGTACGATGATTTACATGCAGAGTCTCC
>PPHD01004505.1:11865-28419 GCA_002909625.1 Bambusicola thoracicus | reverse complement strand
GAAAAATGCAGAATAAGTGTGTCTGGGACATATCTGGCAAGGAAGCACTTTTGCTGACCACTGCAATTGACCTCACTCTTCAGAACTGAAACTGACATGAAGAAGATACTTGTATTCAATTTTTTCTTTTTGTGTTTGAATTTCTCTTTAGTTCTTCCCAATTCATACCTTATGTGCTCTACTACAGAAATAAAAAAATGTTTTAGCAACTGTGTGCTAGAACTGACATAGGAAGGTATTCCACACTTTATTATTCTGGTGGCTTCATGACTATAAGAGAGAATGAGGCTTGGTTCTAATTTTGTCATTTAATAACTCATGATTAATAAAATACTGTCAATGAAGTAATTAAGGTGAATGCCAGAAATGCACAGCATTAAGTATCTTTTGAGTTGGAACAAGCAACACTCCTCAAGTGTTACAAAAAGTGGCAAAATTCAGGAGATGTTTAAGAGATAATGGATAAGACTCCACTCTGACTGTTCGATTGCCTAAGGCATTTTTTTTTTCTTTTTCTTTTCTTTTCTTGCTACACACATAGCCACTTTCATGAGCAGCCATCAGCAGTGCACCTTTCCTCACCAGGCCACTCTGAGGATACCTTAGCTGAGATTCAGGAGGCAAACTGTTAAGGACTGAGAGTAATTCACATTTTATCCTAACTTTCCTGCTGAGATGTCACATTTCATGCAGACTGCAGTGCAGTGCCTGCACATGTCCACTGAGGAGTGGACTGACCCCACTATCCCACTTCACAGTATTAAGCTGACAAATAGTACAAAATTTCACTTAGTACCAGCATGAGCCAGATGTCAAAAGAAAGACAGTTTCCACCACGCAGTTGTCTGCCTCTGATTTTGCTTACTCTAACTAAATTTTCAATATAGGTGAAATTCTATATTTTTATCACACACAGGTGGAGGTTAATTTTTTCTTTTTATACTAGCTTCTCCCACACTTCTTAGGGACAGCTTCTGATAGATCACAAGATTTGCATTTTGGTTTTCCAAGGCTTCCTCCCCATCATGCGCATAGAGGAGTGTTATTCATAAGAGGCTGTGTCTTCATGTGTTAGTCATTAGCAGAAATGGGCCATAGATCATGTCATGTTGTCTGTAACCTAGTTAGATTCTGACAGGAGAGAGCTTCTAAAATCATAGGTTCACATTAGAAACCTTTAAAAACTCATTAGCTTCCGATAATTATCCTAATATCCAAAGCAGTAAAAATCACAGAGCTCATTTCTGTCTGAGAACTGACTGTGAATATGCTCAGAAAAAAACCTTTGCCTCTTCACCTTCCAGAATTAAAAGAAATATCTGCACTGAATGTGAGCATTTGGGGCTGGTACAGTGAAGGCCGGTATGGAGTGAAAGCAACTCACTCAGACACAGAGAAGGAAAAATTACTGTGAAATCTTACTTCACTGCTCTGACTTGGGACATCACCTTTTCCAGGCCATCTCCTCCAAACTCAGAAAGCAGTGCATTTCTCTAATCTACATTCATGCGAAAACCAATAAAACTGTTTTTACTGTGATCATGGTAGAAAAGGTATTTTGGGGGCCATTCGTCCTTATAAACATCACACTTTTTAAGCGCACCTGATTATTTGAGTTTTGGTGGCCAGAGCCATATATCCTCTGCGAGCTCTGGGTATCCAAGTGGCTGTTTCACATAAAGATCTTCATGGGTTTAACCCTCATACGTGGGTTGGGTCACTGCAACTCAAAGATACCTTGTCTTGCTAAAGACTAAAGAAAGGAAGCACCATTTTTTCAGCTTAAATACTGATTGCTGTACATGAAAAGCTCTGGATAGTAGAGATGTTAAACTCTGAGTTTGAGCACTATTTTATAGATCTAGCTGTTCACATCTGATCCTATTGTAGGTGGAAACTGAAGCAAAATTTCTTTAACTTCATCCCTTATAAATATTAGTCAAGGATAATCAAGCCTGTTTCTAGACTTGTTTGTAATAGAAAAATCATTACATTTCAAAATAACACTCTAAAAAAATTACTCCATGTTTATGACTCTGTATTAGGCTTCCAAAAATAGCCAGAAGTAAACAAAATCCTGTCAGAACAACAATGCAATGAAACAATGAACAACTCTCAATAAAATAGGCATGACTTTAATGTATAAAGAAGAGTGACTGTGCTATTCACATCACTTTTGCTGTACCCCTCTTCCCATCACACCTGATATCCTTGGGAATGCATTTTTCATAATTTTGGGGCTGTTTGCCTTCTCTGTGTAGGATGGACTGGAGGTTGCCTTTGATTGCTGCATGAGGTTAGCACAGGAGGGCTGCAAGTTTCTTACTGAAGCCTCTGGTGAAAAAATAATAATCTTAAAATTATTTTTTGTGACAACGTTTCAACACACCACACCGAAAGGGTATGCTAAAATGGAGATAATGACCTAAGAAACTGTAGCCACAGTTCTGGAAATATGTTTACCTTTGTGAGTAAAGTACAGAGTTAGGAACATAAAAGACATCTACTGGCAATATTTGCGCACAGAAATGTAGGTTTAGTCCCCAAAAGTATCAGTAATCGCTGTACTGGCAGTCCACTGAGCACTTTTATTACAGAGTTTAATAAAATGCCACTTATATTTAAAGAAACAATCACTAAGGACATTCACTACTATAAGACAAAATTTTCTTAAGCTATTGGATCTGCAAGCAGAATTTTGACATATAAAAAATTAAGCTATGTTCCTTCAGTGTCTCACACTCTTACTTGATATTGTCAGGGCAGAGCTAGCCACATTCTAATTATTCCATGGGAAGGAGAGGAATATTTCTGAGTTCTTCCATGAAGTGCAAGAATCATCAGCATTTCTAATACACCTCTGGTCCCGACCAGGGGAGTAACATGAACATTTCTGCTTCTATGAGGTGAACATAAAGAGTCACAGTCTTCTTCATGGTCTAAAGAGAGGCTTCCTTTGGTGGGGACCAAAGCGAGATGCTCCTGAGAGGTATCTGGTTTTCAAAGCTAGTTTTGTAAAGTCTGGATTCTTTACCATTTCTCTTGCTGTCCACTCAAAACTGCATAATGTATTATTTCCCTTGAAAATATTAGGATCAGGGAGCAGTAGAAGACAGCAGGAGAGACACTGTATTAGTAAATCTAAATACAAATACAGACAGTTGAAGTATATGCCTATGTTGTAAAGAGTGGGATGTTTTGGCCAAAAACAAGTGAAAAAGTCTGAAAAGTCTTTTCTTACCTGCAATAAAGATATTATATAAAGGTATCATTGTGGAGTAATGCTACCACAACTGAGTTTTGAAGAGAATTTTTTTTTATTTTTATCTAACTGTATTAGCTTTATTCATTTTATTCATTAACCCTCTGAAAGCCTCCATTTCAGAGCATTTGTTGTGAGTTTAGGAAGGCTGTACAGGTGTTGCTGCCTAAGCAGGAAATCTGCTCCTTGCTGAGGGCCTGTCAATTGTTTTCAGCGAAACTAAAACAGAAGAATAAATATTACATGTTGATGGATATTTGTCAGAAAAGATAGCAGTTTCAATGGGACATGTCAGAAACAATGCGTTCAGCATATCTACATTTTCTATGGCAAAAGGAATAGAGTGCTCCAGCTGCTCCCCTGGCAAACCTACATTTTTTTCTCATAAATTTAAATTATAAATGACATAATGGTGGAATGGAAATGGATTGCACCTACAGAGATGAATCCAGTGAAAAACTTTATACTAGCAAGGAGAGGAAGAAAAAGAGATGTTCTGAAGTGCCACAGATCTTCTGTAGGTTGCAATTATAAGTAAAAGCATGCCAATGCTTGGGAGTCCAAACTGGCAATGTTTTCTTTTGTGTCAGCATGTAAGTATTATCGTAGTGTTATCATATCATGGCATGAAAAAAATAACATGGAGGCAGTTGTACCAAAAGATTATTGTTTGACTGAAAGCACACACTGAGTATCCATAGGTATACTTATGTTCTTTGCCAAAACATCATTTTAATATGAACCATTCAGTGGAGCTTCCACTCCTTCATGAGAAACTCTATTTTTTAATCTAAGCCAATAAGGCAAAACCTGCACTGGCAGCTTTCCTGTAACCTGTACTGAGGAGGAAAAAAAAAAGGAAATTGTTTGATAAACTGCAGTACCTTGGGGTGATTTGATAGCCTTATAAAGGAGGTGGTCTCAGGTCTGGAGCCTGGAGAAAGTTCTATTTCTGTGTTATTTCTTTTCCCACAAACTGAACTTTTCATTTTTGTAAAATGTGAGATATTCCACAACAAATATATCTATACCTGTGTTAATGTTAAAAACAAATCCTGTGGAGACAGAGGACAGAGCAAGTAGAGAAAGGGAACATGTTAGTCAAAAACAGGGAAAGTGCTCTCTCTTTTTTTAGGACTTGATGAAAACAATGCTTGAATGATCAATATAGGAAATCAGAAACGTGTTGTTGTACACTGTATCACGGTACATTAAACATCTGAAGCAGTATCAAGCATGACAAGCTAGTGGAAATTCATTCTGACACTCAAAAAAAAAAAAAAAAAGAAGGATACATGTGCTACAGACTAAGTTCAGATCCAGATGACTGCCTCAC
This sequence comes from Bambusicola thoracicus, assembly GCA_002909625.1. Classification (NCBI taxonomy): domain Eukaryota; kingdom Metazoa; phylum Chordata; class Aves; order Galliformes; family Phasianidae; genus Bambusicola; species Bambusicola thoracicus. Next base: position 23,821 of record PPHD01004505.1, on the reverse strand, counting down.
AGTACAAATATACTAGGTGTGCTGAATAATAATTTATTTCTACAAACAATATTAAGTAGAGCCTCGTCCTTCAGATAATCCCATGTAAATTCAGCCAGCTGCACTCTGACAAACACCAGCTCTTGGTCAAGGGTAGAAATGAGGTTTAGTCATTCTTCATCCTCCTTTGATCTTCTGCATCCTCTGAACTTTATTGCGCTTCAGAGTTTTCTAGGAACTGCTACACTGCTCTCAGCAGCAGCATGGGACCAAACAGCTGAAAGCAGGATGAAGAACATGGGCTCAATGACTTTAACTGCAGAAACATCTGCCGAAAAGAAACTCATTGGAAACAGAGCTGAGGTTTCACTGGAAACAAACTTTGATTGTCTTAGTGGAAAAATTCATCCAGACCTACTCAATCAGGCATGTTGCATGAGATCTCAAAACAAAAGACTTGAATTGAAGTTCTATGTCTTACCAACACCATATGTAAAGAGTTACGGCAAAGGTGGAAGTACAGATCTAGCTTGGAAAACCTCTTCCCCATCCGTTTTATCTGTTCTCCCTCGAATGACTGTGAGCATTCTCAGTCATTGCTGTAGCATCCCAGCAATGAACATGAAGAACAGAAGCCCTTTCTCATACTTAGCCAGTACATAAAATGAAAATGAATAATATGTTGTAAAGATAGTGAGGTGATACGGATGGGAAGCTTTTGCTATCTATACCCTTTGCGAAGTTGTCAAAAATAGTTAAATCTTTAAACTGTAAGGAAGTTTAATTAAAGACTACCTAGCATACTTCTGCTCCCGAAACAGATAGAATCTTCCTTACAGTAAGGTTTACGATGAATACAAAACCTGCTTCCCACAAATATTTTTCATTCTTACTTAAAAAATGTGCTGCTTCTGCAAACATTTTCTGCAACCAAACTTATTTGCTAGGATGTATATGAAAAGCAGAAAAAAGTGGAGTGCAAACACATTAAATGTGAATTCACATAGAATTTAATAATAAAAAAATTGCACAGCAATTTTTTTCAGCATTTGCCTGGCAATGACTGTTAGAGCATCAGAATCAAATCTAGAAAGATGAATACAACTGACAGAAATGTGTCAAGATAAACACTGGAAAAATTAATGTGAGGACCAAGAGGAACTGGATTTCAAAGGCACTAAGAGATCTAATGCTGCAGTTAGGTACATGAAGTTGGGCTTTAAGGGAAATCTTGCACTTGCCTATTCGAATGGATTGAGATGGATCCCACCCGCTGCAGACAAAAGCCAGTTACAGCTGAGAAGCCACACAGCTGCAATGGCAATGTCAGGCACATTAATTTGAACACACTGGGGTATTACTTTGGTCATCTTGTTTCCAGACCTAACTTGATTTGCACACCACCACCATACAATACATTGCTGACTGAAGCTTCAGTCTATGCAAGCCAAATGGAGGTGTGAAATTATACTCTCAGTATCCTAGTTAAATATTGGACACCGAGTTGCCACCATTATGTTCTGAAAAGGATGACTTTCACTTAGTTTTTTAACAAAAATCACATCTAACCACATAGCTGTGAGTCCTAAAGAGAAAATGGAGCCTCCCTCTGGCCTAAGAGTTTGATCTCTGAATTGTGTTAAAACCACAGCAAGTGCCTGATATAACAGCAGAAGGCTTGGTGTTTCCAAGGAAAGTAGGACTATTAAATGGCATCAGCCCACCCAAGGCACTCATGCAGCAGCTTCAGCTGGCTCTGTATGACAGCTGAAGTGGACTGCAACTGCTGGTATCTGAGTGATGCTGAAATACAAAGGCTGGCGATGGAAGAAGAACACTTTACCCCACGAAACCCAGGGATAATAGAACTCCAGAAACAGTTCAGAAAGATTTTCTACATTCTCATTCATCTTCAGACTTTGTTTCAGAAGTCAGAAAGCTTGGCACAGGAGCATTACAAACTGGCAGTGCTTGTGTTGAAAGCCCCCAGAAGATATGCCCCACCAACATGGTGTTGCTGAAAGAGGAATAAGTTTCAAAAGGGGAAAACATATTTCAACCCCCTTTGAAAACCACAGCACAAGTCAAAGAGGGAAGTAAGCTGCTGGTCTACATGAACACTCATTTGCACCTGGCAGAGGAGGAAGACCTGAAGAGCCATTAAAACCTGATGTATGGAAGTGGTTTTTGTATTGTAAATAGGAGCAAGTCTCAGAGTTTCAGTTGTCTCTGTCATAAAACAATGAATACTGGATTCCTAGGGTGTACATCTGCACTTGGGCAGAGCTTAGCAGCAATGTATACACTAGCATATGCTCCTCATCTCCCGGCTGGTTTGCTAGAGGAGCTAGATAGAACTGGTTTAAAAGTCTTTCTTCTTTCTCCCCTTTCATACCACCTGCCTGTTACTGTGTCTCTTCCCCACACTGTAGAATCCCTAGGTAAAGAGAGGAGAAATAAACCAAAGGTGAGAGGGGGTGTCTACTTATTAGGCTTTTTACAATAATTTCTGCCTTTGCCATTTCTCCTTTGACTGCATTCCAGTAGCTATAACTATTTAAATCAGGAGAGTTATTGCCTATGTGCTTAGTCTAAATGAAATCCTTGTTACTCTGGGGAACTTCCCGACTCTTCTAGCAACACAGTGGTAACCAGCAATGTCCTGGGCACAGGCATTAGTACATTTCCAAGTCCATTTTACATCTGAGTCTTGTTACCTATTACAGTGGGTGACACTAATTAGTTTCCTTAACTAAACAGAGGTTTTATGTTTTAACAATAAATGAAGAATGTGAAATGCTCAAATGTATGTAGGCTACTATTTTCTGTCTCTAATATCCAGTGGCATTCAGTGGACAGTATAGGAACTGATCCATGGTCAGATTCATCATAGAATGAGCAACAGTGTGGCTGCTGCTACCCATATATTTTAAGCTCCTGCCTGGAAGTAGTTCTGTGAGCCAGATGAATTTTTCAGTGAAAGCACTAACTTGCATCTGTTTTAGCATATCTCCTTATTACACTGTTTAAATACTTCATCGGTAAGATAAGGTAATATGGCATTGTATGTTCAAACAGAAAAAAAGGTGAAAAAAACTTGCTTTTTTTAAAGGAAAAATGATTTTGAAACTGGTTGGAGATTTAGAATGAGTGATTTACTCTGATAACAGATAGATAGTTAAAAAGCACACTATGGGGCACAGTGCTGCATCAGTTGTATAAAGCATGCCTATTTCCACTAGAAAATACAACCTCTGCAGTGTGCTGTTAGAGATGTACATATTTCTTAATTGAAAATAATCTCTGGTGATTCTTCATACCCATTTCTTATTTCTAGGAATAATATACAAGTCTTGAGGCTGTGAAGTGAAGAACAATATATCCACTTGAAATTACAGAGATGTTCCAGATGCTTATAGCAGAATTTGGACTGAGTCCAGCATACAAGGGCTAACACCCCTACTTTTGGTTAAAGTGCCACGGGATCTTTTCACAGGAGTAAACTGCAGATTGCAAAACAGTTACCTTAACTAGTTCCTGATGTGCTGCTTCACACCACATTCAAATCTCCATCTGTGGTGTCTGCAACTGCTGTTCAAAAAATGAAGTATAGAGCACAGTAATAAATGTGATGCAGCTCTCTGATAGTGCCATAGAGTGACTTTCCTGTCATAGGCCCAATAATTTAATATGAAATGTACTTCAAGACTGTGCAAATCCCACATAATGCCTAGGAACAATCTGGATGTCTAGGAGAGCATGTGGACATCATTTTAAGTATTATCAAGTTGCATTCTAAATATATTCCTCAGCATATTGTTCTTTTCCTGTCTGGTCGCATCGGGTTGTCATTCATTGTTATGAAGCATCCATGTACCACCCCAGACATGACAGCATTTTCAAAGAATGAAATGCTTTTAATACAGCAGTATATATAGTATCCAGGCTTGGATAACCATGTGTTGTGTCTATATCATACCACACAGCATTATTGACCCATGAAGCAGAGATGCAAGTTTGCTTTCAAACCTTTCTCCTTAGGGCTTCTCTTTCTGTGGGGTCACAACTCACTAAGTCCTTCTCCTCATTCTTGCCTGTTTGACTAATTCAGAGAAGAGCAGTAGCTGTTTTCAAAACGTCATTCCATTGTAAATCCGTCGATAGCCAATCTTAACTAAGACTAAGCTACTAGAATCCCAAGAGGGGAAATAATCAAGTTGACTAGTAGCAGTCACAGCTAAACAGGCCAGTTTCCCAAGAGCTGGCAAGTCAAATAAATGACTTAGTTCAGCAAAAGAGAGAACTAAAGAAGTAGCAAAGAAAGGCATTTTGTTTTTAAAGTGGGGAAAAAATACAGCCCAGGATTGAGAGGTTCAACCAAGAGCAGAGAATCCTAATAGAATAAGAGAAAAACACAGACAAAGAGGAAAAAGTGTTTGAGAAGCAGGGAAAGGTGGAGGGGAGGGTGACAGAAAAGATCTGAAGGGAGAAAAATGATGTAAGAGTTTTCTTGAATGAAGCAATGATATACTACTATTCTTAGGTGGCTTTTCTGATGTGTCTTGATGCTGTCTCTAGAAATAAAAATGATTCAATTTATGACCAAATTTCAAGCAGTATCTTATTTGGAGGAATTTGATACCGTCTTTCTTACAATGCCCAGAACAGAAAGTGACAATGGAAAAGGGTGTATCTTCTGAAAACACAGATGAGATTAGAAGAAAATGATTTCAGTGGGCACAATAGTTCCCCTTTTATTTCTATTTATTCATTTATTTATTTGCCTGTTTACATTTTAAGTAAATTTTCAAGTAAATTCTCAAGTATCAAATATACAAATGGTAAGCAAAGGAACCACTTACATATACAATATCAACATCTTTCACAGTGACATATTTGTGCAAATGTACATTTATTTGAAATATGGTTTTAAAAGAATCTTGATGATACATGGCTAAAATTATCTCTGGTATAATTCCACTGAATTAAAGAGGTTGCAGAGGGAGGGAGTAAATTTGCTTCCTGGTGTTATTGGTGAAAAAAAAAAATAAAGAATTTTATGTCAAGATGTTTTTTATGAACTTGAATCCAGTTTCTAATCATCCAGATTGCCCTGTACAATAAACTCTTGATTATGACTGCTGGCGTTAACAGTAATAAGACAAGATGATGTGTAGCACAATTTTCTTCATTCAGCTTTTCATTCTCCCACTGCTCCTAAAAAGTCTCCATATCTTTCTGTTGGTTTTGTTTAAAAGTCATGTAAAATTAGATATTATCACTCAAGTCACACATTCTAAAGTGCAAAAACATTATTTTGTTGATTGCCGTGTAGCTTTGTGGGACCAAGCAGAGCAGCTCCACTCTCTGTTCGGGGAAGTTGGCACTGTTGTGCTAGCGTAACTTTCTGCTGAACTGATAGCAAAAGTGAGAACACTGGCTTTCTTTGGACTGTGGAGGCCAATGGAAGACACTCATCTGCATTCTTTCCACTGCATAGTTTCAGTCCTGTAGTACACACTTGTCTCTACCAACACTAATTAAACCAAGGAGGGAAAAAAAAATTAGATGTTTGTACTCAAACAAAATTATTTGAAGAGAGAACTGCATGCTGGAAAGATAATCAACAAGGCATTCATTTCTATTTCATATTCTGGTGTTTTCTTGTCTTTCCTGTTCAGGGCTTAGAGTCTAGAAACTTTGCTGCTCTGATTTTGAGTAGTTTATCAATGCCAAAAGTTGGTTGGAGGTATGAGAACTGAAACCTTGCAGTTTCTGTGGAAATCCTCACATGAGCAGTAGGACTAATGGGGTTTCCCAGTGTCCTGTAATTACTGCTGAAAATAATAAAGATACATACCTATGGGATTTCAGTCTTTGGGGAGTTTTTCTTCTCTGTTTCAAGCACCTCTCAATTGTCACTCAACCAGCTAAGGGACGTTTTTCTCTAACTGGCTGCAATGCTCATCCTAGGTTTTTTATTTCATCTTACACAAAAAAACTCCCATTTATGTAATACCAGAGACATTTATGTGGCTGATGTTTTAAATGGATGGATGAAAATCCATTTTTACTTCCAAATCATTAAAGCAGCATAATTCTCCACTGTTACAAAACATGATAAAGAGTTCTATGTGAATTCATGGTATATCAAGTGCAAGCTACAAGCAATAGAATGAAGTGGAAAAAAATCCAGGGATGGGAGATGAGACCAACAACATTTGTAGTTATTTATGCACCTAAAGAGGTGCCTGAACATCTCTGATATACGGATGCAGTTCTCATGAAGAAATCAGCTCCAGAAGAATTCAGTTAGCTAGCCACTGCAAGGTTAATTTGGTTTATTATGTGTTAAAGGAAAGTTGGGGAGCCTCACAGAAACTAGTCTTTTAGAAGCGGGTTAGCAAAACTAGGAAGGATGTACCCAACCACTGCGCTAAGTCTCTTAGTGATGCAGATCTGCTGGTGTCAGAGAGTGCTAAGGAGAATGTAGGGTGCTCTCAAGCTGTCTCACATATCCTGGAGGTAAAGGTGTTTACTCAACTGTACCCTGGGTGTAGCAGGCCCAGCACTGCCACTGGGCAAGGGAAGGGGTTGTCCCCTCTGCTCTGCGCTGTGCGGCCTCACCTCCAGCACTGTGTGTGGGTTGGGTGCCATAATATAAGGGAATAAAACTATTAGAGAGTGTCCAAAGAAGGGTTGCAAAGACAGTGAAGGGTCTGAAGAAACACATGAGGTCCAAGTGTTTGCTTAGTGCAGAGATGAGCAGGCTGAGAGGAGGCCTCATGGCAGCTGCACCTCCTCACAGAGAGCGGAGGGCAGCGCTGAGCTCCGCTCTCTGGGACAGTGACAGTGAACTGCATGGAGCTGTGTCAGAGGAGGGGCAGCTGGGGGTTAGAGACCAAGCTGCCTGAGTTCAGGAAGGGTTTGCACAATGCTCTCAGACTCAGGGTTTAGATTTTAGGTGGTCCTATGTGGAGTCAGGAGTTGGACTTGGTGATTCCTGTGGGTTTCTTCCAACTCAGGATATTCTGTGATTCTGTGACTTCATGATGTGCCTCACTCTCCAGCTGAGGCAGGTTTGCAGCATCTTGCAGTATAACAGCATGGGTACAGGCTGAGGAGCAAACAGTCATGTCAGGCTCCCCATGGCCTCAGGCAGCTGGAACTGGCTGAGGAGAATCAGCCACTTCCCTTGTTTCTGTGTGAGCCTAAAATAGCCTGGGTCTATGATAGTTGTCAGTCTGATTTCTTCTACTTCAGTGCTGAGAAAGGTATAACCAACTTGCATTAGGAGGATTTTTGTGTGTGTGTGTTTTAAAAAGAGGTTTTTGCTGCATATGGAAAAACCAGTCTTCCCTGAGCCAAAAGCACTGGCAAGACAATGAGATAGCCCACATCTGAGCAATTTCTCTCTCATCATAGAGCCTGGAGAGGCCTAAAGCAGTGTAAATGCCTTTCTACATTTCTGGAGCTTGTGACCTTGTGTCTGCTGTTTTGCAGCAGAGAGATTTGATGCCCTGCTGGCCATGAATTGTGAGCTCCCTTGAAAAACCTCTTCCTATGCAGGACAGTACACAGCTCTTGAACATTTCTTTTCAGTGGGTGACCTCATGCACGTGGCATTTTATCTTCAGAGCTTGCTGCTTTTGTCTGATACACAACTGGCTGCACAAACAGCCCATTGACAAAGGCCCACAGAGGCAGAAGCAGGCACATGGCCGTTTTACAAGAACAGCCTTCCCTCTCAAGGCGGTGGATAATGTTCATCACTGTCTTGCCCACAGATATTCATCAACAGTGAGAGTCTCCCACTATCTGAGGGAGACCAAGAGAGGAAATGAAGGTAACGATCACCCTCTATGCTCTGCTTTCTTCTTGAAACTGGAGTTCTGTGTAATGATAGCCCACAGTGTCCTTGTGAACCCACTGTGTCACATTTTGATGGGGTTTTCTATGCCTTGCTCCCTTAATAACTTGCCTTTACTAAATCTCTTTTTACTGCCTGCCACATTTTTGTTTTAATGGCAAATTGCCACTTTTTAAAAATGATATACCAGCCTTACGGAATGGAACTGACACTCACTGATTTCACACAATTCGGCACAGAAATAAATATTTTATATATGCAGGTAGTCCCACTGAGACATCTGGCCTCACTAGAAGGGATCATTGTCAGCTATCATACCACTTGAATAATTATTACTCTTTATTTGGCATTGCCCCACAATGCAAAGAAACATGGCAGTGCTTACCTCTTCTGCACAGACCAACAGAAATAGTCGTGAAGTGGAACATATGCTACATCTTATTCCAAATGAGACACTTCAGAAGTTGGGGAGTATATTTTATTCATCATGCACATTTTTTATTCGGAGGGTGACAAAGCCCTGGCATAGGCAGCCCAGAGAAGCTATGGATGTTCCATTCTAGAAGGTGTTCAAGGACAGGCTGAATTGGGTGCTAGGCAGCCTCATCTGGCAGATGGCAGGAGATTGGGACTGGATAGGTTTTAAGGCCCCTTCCAACCCAAGCCATTCTGTGATGCCTATGATTCTATGATTCTATTAAATAATGCTACCATGGATGTTTTTAAATGATACACCACATCATATCCCACAGCAGAACTGTAAATTAGTATGTGTGTAATGTGTGCTTAAATAAATATGCATACACGTAGACAAACTTACATACATACATATATACACTTTGGCATGTGTTGGTGTGTGTGTGTGTGTGTGTACTTATACTTGTTACTTGTGTACACACTTGCACACATTATCTACGTATTTATATAAATACATTATTATACATGGGCTGCTCCTAAAGTAACACCTCCTTGTTTCTTGCTGTTGAAAATGCATAGCTAATGGTAGTGACTATGCTGAGAAAGAGTGTTATGCAGCTGAGAATGTGCTCTATCAAATAGTGTGGAAATAATTAACAGACATTACTTTCAGAGTGACTTGTGTATTTATGTTTATCTTCATAATTGTTTTACTGGTCAATGGCAGATATTTTTGTTATGCTGCCTTAAGGATTTGATTTGTCTAAGCTGAAAAAAAAAAAAATACCTTTTTTACAGAGATGACATACCTTTAAAATTAGGAAAGAAAGTTTACTTCAGATCCAGAAAAGAAGACTGACAATTTGAGAATGGCAAGAAGGACAAATTTCAAAGCTGGGCCAATCATTAGCACATTACAGTCCATTGCTTTGCATCCTTTCCCCTAATCCCCAAAATATCATCAATAGATAAAATTCATCAGGAAAGAAGAATGACTATAGAGATAACCTTGAACTTTCCAGAATGCTGTAGTAACTGAGTAACATCATTTAACCACTGAGGGAAAAGCAGAAATACCCAGAAGTGCTCTTTCAGGCTACTGCTCTTGACCTTCTCTAGACAACACTGTTGATATGACAACCTTCAGGAGAAACAATAGATTTCACTTTTTCCAAGTGAAGCTGTAATACTATTCTTCGGAGTACAAAATCAGCAAAGACAGTGCACCACAAAGGAGCACATAATTCCATTTACAGGTCGTATTGCAGTCTTTATACCAATGTGACAGGTACAAGCAATGTCTAAGAGTCTAATAACAAGTGGAGTTACAAAAATATACTATGAACTCCAACACTCCTTAAACACATTCCACTCCTCTGCTGTTCTCTCAGACAGCAGGGTGGGACATTAAAATGGTATAGTTCAGGAGCTAAAGTTATATTCAGAGATGGAAAATGTCGAACCAAAAAGCACTGAAATTCAGCCACTGACTGACTGCTCTGAGCCATCTTTATCTCACTTCTTGGCCTTCAACACAGGGAAGAGTCCTAAACACTTCAGTCCTAGAGAATGACGGGATTCCAGATCCTCTTCCAGCTGAAGTCAAGAGGGCTGCGCCCAGGGGCTGGATGCAGAGAAAGTTTGTCTTCAGTAGTTGGAATGGTGCTAACTTAGTTCATATGAAGCCAGAACCATTTGGTGTACAAACAGTTCACAAAAAAAGAAAAACTATAGTATCACATTATAGAGAGGATACTTCTCATTGCCCATACAGAGGGTGGCACAGAGACATGCTGTATGTTTCTTCTTCTACATAGAATTTCTCAATTTGACAGTTGTTAACACCATCTTTGCTTCTCATTATCTTAACTTTTCAAGATTTTGTTTGTTTGTTTATTTTTTAAGGAAGGGTCCTGTACCTCTTCCCATCTTCCTAGGGAGAAGAAGCACAAAATTCAGTGCTGCAGGTACAATTTTCCTTCAGAAAGATAAATTTAACCCTCCTGAAAATAGAGCCTCAGCAGACTGCTGTATTCAAGTGTATCATATTCCCCCAGGCCTGCTTTTCTGCAAAGCCCATTGTTCAGCCAGTACATGGGGTCTTTTCTTGGGGGCAAAATTCCTTTCCTCTCTTGCGTGAATGAATCACTCTGCACGTTGTCAGGTCTCATTGGTTTTTAGAACAGGTCACAGGGTTGGCCTGATGGAGGAAGATGCATCTGAGGGTCTCTGTTCAGGGAACTGAGAGGGAAAGTCTGTGGCTTGCAGTGCACTGTCACAACAACATCTAATGTGTGGTGGAGAGAGAAATTTGCCAGCAGCTTTTTTAGTGCTTCCAGGTGGATTAGTATTTGACACAGTGCAGAAAACACCCATGTTTGTTGACCTTTACTTTTTCCTTGCAGGAACAGTGACACTCCCTAGTCATTGGTTTTCTTGTGGCTTTCCCACTGAGCATGTAAGAACAGGATGTTCAAGAGCTGTCCCATATGGTGGCATGCTGTCTATTGTTCAGATGATTGGCTTAAAGAACTGGCTGGCTTTCACTTTTTGCTTTGAATGGTTTATGGTTGAAACTTACATCCATTGTTGGGATGGGGTGGAGAACTGGGGTCCCAGTGAAGGGTGAATCTGCAGAGGAGCTTCTTTACTTGAATTTAACACATCTGCTGCAGCTACATTTCTTTGTGCATTAAGGGCATTATGGTTTAAATTAGAGGGATATTTTAAGATCACAATAATAGAATTCTTTTTTAATTCAGTTCTGTGTATTTTTGGTTTCATTATAATTCTTATTTATTTTCACACATTTGTTATTTGTGCAGAACTTCAGATAATGTGTCTATTTGTGTGTTTATTTTGGATGTTTGTTATATTTTGTTTAAATGTGGATTTACCAGTAGACATGGGTAAGCTGGTTTTCTAGTCTCCTGAACTATTAAGAGCATTCACGTGTACAGCTGAGTGACAAGACAAAAGCTGTCTCCTTTAAATGCAGTATAATGCAAAAAAAAAAAAAAAAAAAAAAAAAAGAAGCCAACAACGCAAAAACCTAAAGAAATCAGATTGATTACATTTTCTCCTGTCAATAACTGTTTACTTTCTTTCACTTCTTATAACACTTCCACATTTTTTCTCTGTTATTTCCAAGTACAGAGAGAAAATGTAAAGCCATAACAAGTATCCATATAGAAAAGCTATTCTCTCTTCTGGGTAAAAGAATAAAGTACCCTGAGTGTATCAAATTATGTAATGATAAGCCCTGAAAGTAATGGTTATGAGCTGCTTTTATGACCTCAGCAGGTAACAAATCTCTGACTTAAAGTGTGAAGATTGATAGGCCCTGCAATTTTGTCCTGGTCATTTGAAATGTGTTTTTCAGGGTTCTCAGTGAATGGTCACTGTCTTGTCTAGGTCGTCCATCCAAATAAACTAGCTTTAGCTAACAGTTTTTCAGGTTCCTATAGAATTTAAAAATAAAATAAAATAAAATAAAATAAAATAAAATAAAATAAAATAAAGCATAGCCAAAATGGGAAATTTTGTGACAGGATAAATGGCCAAAACTTACTATCCAAAATTTGGTAGAATTTGAAGAATAAGGAGGGCTATCTACATTGTAGGGGCAGACATGTTTAATATGCTTTAATGCAACACAAAACATTTGTGAGTGAAATATTTAGATTTCCA
>PPHD01004505.1:0-11845 GCA_002909625.1 Bambusicola thoracicus | reverse complement strand
GAAAAAAAAGGATGAGGAGTAAGTAAGACAATACTTGATAGGTGAAGTACCAGTTTGTCATAAAATCAGCACAAGCAAGATATTCCCACTGATATATGCGCAGACTATCCTGCCTCTTCAAAGAAAACCCCAGCACATCTGAGGGCAGCATTCCCAGAACTGTTTTCTGCACCCATTTCCCTCTGCATGTGACCAATCCACAAAAATTCATCGAGTCAAATGTTAGACCTGAACTTCTCTGAAGGTTCGGTTTTTATCTGTAGCTGTGATGTCGGAACATCAGGAAACATAAACAGCTTTGCCAGGATTTTCTGGAAACTGTGTGGCAGACTTTGTCAAGAAGAGCTGCTTTCAGAGGCAGGAATGCAATTTTGCCACTTTACAAGCAAGATCACATTTTCTTCCCAAATCACGCTCGAGTGGCTTTCTACTCTAATTTGTTCTTTTCAGGAAGGACTATTTTGGATGGAGGAGAGTAGGGGGCAATAGCATCCTTGTGCCACAGAGCCCTGGCTGCTGCACACTGATGACATCCTCAGGGGTGGTGTGCACAGGTTTGGGGAGCACTGCACTAACAGGACTATTAAGTACACGCTCTATTTGAGCGAGCATGCACTCTGGATCTCTTTTCTCTCAACTCATTATCAATGGTGTGTGTGTGTTGGGATGGGGGGACTGCCTGAAATTGCAAATGAGCTAATTTTCTTTTGCAACTGTGCATCAGGAACTGAGAAGTTTTCAGCACTTTTTCCTTCCCAAGCAGATTCTATACCCCAAGGAGCACATTTGAGGGTCCCTCCTCTACCCATACATGTTCTTTTTCTATCTATCCCAATTCAAAATTTCAAAAGCACTACTGTGGAGGGAAATACTTGCTAAAATAAAACGTGATGCCTGGAAGAGAAAGAATTATCCAAACCTAATTATTAGACACTGCAAGCATTTTGAGAGTCAGAGATCCTACTGAGATGGCAGGATGCCTCGTAAGTAATGCAGCAGACAGGTTCTATTTCATTTCTAGGAGCCTATTCATTTGTGGATACAAAGAATCTTTGATAAGTATGCGCACATACACACACACACACAAATGCACTATCATTTTAGTGATACTATCTATTATGAGTTAGTGAGTACCACCAATACACCGTACAGCCCAACATATGAAGTGTGCCCAACTTGTAACTGGTATAATCAGGGAGTAAACGGCATGCTGATTATTGGTGCATCAGCAAGCACACGGAAGGAGTGTATAACAGGAAACAATTTTATCCAGAAATCCTTCACTGAGGTTTTCCACAGCTCTTGAGGAAGTGAAGATTAGTGCAGCATGCTGTAAGCCCACGGAGAAGACCCCACCAACATCTGTGGTCTCAGATAAGGTCTTTAGAGACCAGTGTTGCAAAATTGCTGAAACTTTTCTAATGATGACAGCTGGACTTTGACCCACATTCTGCAAAGACCCAAAAACCTTAATGTGAAAGAACAAATGTAACATTTTTGGACTTTATATATTTTATATTGAGAATATTACTATTAATTGATTGATAGGAAGACAGTATGTACAAGTTCTCATACAATTTCTTTCATTAATTTGTTAAGTTTTGGTTTTATACAAACAAAAGTTTACTTGTGCAACATACAACATTTGAACATTTGAACTCAATTTTCCAAAGCAGGGTGACTTCTGTCTATTCTGATCCAAAGTTATCTGGATCATTTTTCCTCCCCTTATATTTCTTTGTGACAGGTGTTGCACTGTCAAGAGAGATGTGTCAATTATCTGATATTTACTCTAATTGTTCTGTGTTTTTGTGATGTTTTATGTGACTTGTTTTGGATTTTCAGAGGTCAGTCACAAGATCTGCTTCTACATCCACCATTTCTGGAAGGCGTAACAGTGGACTAACTATGACTTGCAGCAAGAAACTGTTAATTCCCAGTACTACTAGAAAAAGAAAGGACTTAATATCTGATGTGATCTCCTAAGGAAACAAGGCAGAGCAGCTGAACTGTCAGTGAGTGTATTTGTCAGTCAGGTCTCGGACCTACTAAATTACACAAATTTCATAGAAGTGGAAGAGCAGGGGACAGAACATCCTCTCTCCTGAGTGCTCTCACATGAGCAAGTACTTGATCCAAGGTCCCTCCTTCAGAGATGGTAGAGAATGCACAGCAAAGGCAGCAGTTCTGAATGCTCTGGCTCAGCTAAGAGCTTACTGTATGGTAAGCATTGGGATATCTGCCTCCTATCCTGCATTCAGTTCCTGCTTCCAAGTCCTACGATGCCTTTGAGGCCTCAGATTCCCCATACAGTTTACTTTGGGCATCTTTGCATTACAAAAAGGGTTCTCAAATGATGCCTGGAGTAGTGATAGAAATACACGTCTCTAACAATATCCTTCTAGTTCTCACTAACGCTGATAAATTGCGATATTCAGTACAATTTTGTGGTAACACTGAGTTTAAGTGCTCTTGATAACATAAAAATTACCAAAGTGCACCTCCACAAAACGTGCTATTCATAATTTTTCAGTCAATTAATATGGAAAATGTAAAGGAAAGTAGATTGTTTTCTATATCAACAGTTCACTGAGAAGATTGTTTTAATTACAAGGCTCTCACATCTTTTTATATTAGGTGTCTTGTTGAGGTTGAAAAGCCATTAGTGTCTCAATGTCTTGCAAAGCTTTCTCTACAATTGTATAACAGCTACTTAGCAGTTATATGAAGCATACCATTTAAACAAAATTTAAGTCCACAATTACTCTGTTAATAAAATGTAAATTTAAAAATACATGCAACCATCAGGAAGATGGAACATTTAATTCTCACTTAGCTTCCCACAGAATGAAGGGTTAATTTGGTAAAAGAAGTAAGAAGACTGCAGTAATTGCTCTTATCTGCTGTTTCGTGGGTGAAAATAACTTCTAAGACTTTGAATTCTGAGGCCTAAATCAAGTCTTCATTTTATCTAGCTATAACTCCCCTGGAACATTAGAAGGAACAATTAGCATAGATCTACCTGTGTATCTTAAGTTACGGTTAATGCATGGGAATGGTGTGCTTAGTTTTACTACTATGAAAATATACCCCTGGAGAATAAAAGAAAGATTTTTGAGTTCTCAACAGTAAAAAGGAAAGAGTTTGATTTATTTACTTTCTCTTCTATGATAACCTTTCTCTCTCTGGTCCTAATCCTCTGTGAAGAGTAAAAAAAAATACAGAAAAGTGACAAAGAGGATTCCTGAGAAATAAGGGGCCCAGCACGGGCAATCATAATGTTGAAACACTTTTCCAGTATGTTCAGCTAAAAGATAGTGTAGACACTGATGATTTCTTCCAGCAAAACTATTGTTTGATGGATATATACAATAAGACTTTCTGAGACTGTCAGTAACATGAACAGCAGGAACAGTGACTATCCAAGAGAAGAAGCAATGCAAGTCAAATCTTCTTTTTAAGTAAAAGTAGGCACTTGGGATGCTGGATCAGTCAGAAAAGACACTACAAAGGAAAATTAAGAGTAAAGTTATAGCAGTAAAGGTATGTTTCATTGATCAGAAAACAAACCTATGTTACCATTGAGAGTAGTGTTCAGGAAGCAGGAAGCAATATGAAAAAAGAAGTTGCCTTCACCGGTCCTGAACATCATACTGATGTCAGGGAATATGCCCCAGTACAGAGCTCAGCACTGAAATTTCCACCAAAAGGGGACAGGACAGGGGAAGGGCAGGTCACGGAACACAATTGTTCCTATAATTCTGAATTAGTATATGAGACTGACTGACTTTCACACCCAGATGACACTGAATGCTAAAGGTACTTGATTAAAGCTAAGAGTAAGAGCTCTTTGCACCTGCCTGAAAATCTTAGCCATGTGTGTCTGTTTACCTCACTCCCTAGTGGCTTCTCAGAAACCAGCAATTTGAATATTTGCTCTTGCCTTTGAACAACATGCATACTGGGAAGTCACATCTGTTTTTGGGACAAATTCTGCTCTCACTATTCCTTTTCTAGTAAAACTCTCTGTTGAATTAATTAACCCTTCTTTTTCACAGTGTGCGTCGTCCTGATCAGAAAAAATGTTAAGAAACAGATCCATGGACAGATACAGACATCTAATTCTTATTATGCATTTGAATAGAATTTACTGTCCTAAGTTGTAATTGATGTGATTCTATATGGTTTGTCTTGGAAATGCTGAAGTGATTGAGATATTTCTGCATCTACGGAAGCTCAGTTTTAACTCCAGCTCTTCGTTTGACACTGTCTGACCTTGGCTGTAAAGATCAGGCTGTTATTCACATTTCCTAAGGAGCTTACATTTCAAATTTTGAGGAAGAACCCTCATTTTAACATTTCCCAGGTTGAAATTTTACAGTGAGGAGCGTTTCCTGTTATGTCACCCTGATGATCAGTAAATTATGAAATTCTGTCTCCCAAAAAAACACAGTCAGAATGTGAATAAAAACATGAATTTTCATGCACAGTTTTATGCATCCACTCCATTTCACTGCTCACTATCCACTCAGAATTTTTCCGTAGCTTCAAAGAAAGCTGCTGTGTTTTTGCAGTGTCTTATAAATTTACCATTAAAGGCTATATGTAAATAATTTAGCAATTTTTTTTTTCTTTAAGTGATAAACTATATCATTTCCTGTGTTGTCTGTACTATGGAAGTTCACCGCCCAGAAAATTAGCCACTGCTATTTACTGTGTACCACCGTAGCCTATATTCCAGATCAGGGTGAATTCAGTGGGAAGAAAAGGAGAGACTGAACACTGTATTTGGAAAAAATAGAAACAGTGAAAACAAAAAGTTTACTGCAGTAGCTGGTCTGCAGTAACTTACAAATTACTAACAACTTATGTAAGTTTTACATGCCTATTCCATCTGCTATTCATTAAAAAAACACGTTGCTATGGTAACTGCCACATGCCATGGTATTTATGCTGCTTCTGATGTACAAAGCATAGTTTGTGTAGGAGTGTGTGTATGTATATGGTGTGGCAGCTGTCGTCTCTGCCATTTTGTTGCTGCTCTAGAAAAAAATAAAGCAAGTAGTGGCTATGAATACTCATTTGAGTAACGATACTCGCGCCCATTTGACTAAGGGCCCACACAAAGCTCCACATGGTTATCATCTGACCAACCCACACACAGAGTGTTCTCACAAGGGGGCAGAGCTGGGTGGGCTACCTTTAAAAATAACACCGGTATCTGTCACAGAATTAACTGGCTGCAAGCAAAAAAGTAGCCTTATTTTTAGTGCCAAGTAGAAAACAGAGGCTTTAGGAATGGCCCTCTTCATCTTTTAAAAATATACATGGGAAGTAGCATGAATGTCTATGCCCTTTAAAACTATGTACATTTTCTCTGCACTGAAGGAGAAAATTCAAAGCACTTTTTATTTTTTCTATAATTATTAAGAAAAAGAAAGAAAGAAAAAAGACTGCTTGCTAAAGATGGATAAGACAATAAGAGGAAAAGAGACAAAGCCTATGTCCAGTACTCAAATCATACTGACTCTCTTTTAAGCTTTAATATTTTTGTGATATTATGTTTGCCATTGATTTAATTTTGGCATTTCACAGGAAAAATATCATTCAAAAGGCTATTCGCACACCATTTTATCTTTATTTAGCATAAATCGGTGTCTGCTACAAAATTCAGAGAGGACTCGTACAAAATGACTAACTTGCTGCCAAAGTGTTTTTTAATACCATAATCATATTCTAAACTGACAGAAAAAAACCCTGTAGCTTTCCAGTTGAAGCCCTTTACCTTCATTTTTATTGAGTTTCCCTGCTACAAACTATTAGCAAACTGCCATTTCAAAGTTCATGAATATGATCTGACCTCATTAGTGACCTGTTATAGTACTGAAAATAAAATCTCTGAACTTGTTGAATCTGCTTTCTTGTTCAAGCAATAAAATAAAATAAAATAAAATAACATACATTAAAATAAAATAAATAAAGAGGAGAAATGCAAAGGAAATTGGCTGCTGTGCCTTCATCTACAATAATTTAAATAGCTCAGTAGTTAAGGGAAAACCACTACTTTGTGGAATTTGCCCACTTGAAAGTTGAAGATCTGTACTCAGAAAGCATGGAGTAGACTGTTCTCATGAAAACATACCTGCAAGCTGATTAATAAAATGAAATGGAAGGAAGGGGCAATGCTGATGACACTGGAGATTAAAAAAGCAGTCTGGCTTATTTATTAGTCTTCTTGCACAGTTCTTGACAATGACAAATCAACAAACCGTACTGGAGTCCTGTATTACAGGAAATGAACAGAAGCAGCTGGTGCAGAGCTGTTGCCTGCACTTCTTCAGCTGACTTTCAGGTGTCTTAGATTCACCCAGTTCAGAACTCTGTAGATCAGAAATCATGATATACAGCTGTGCAAAGATTACAAGGATGCAAATAGATGGTTTCCTTCAGCAGAATGTGTTCGTTCCTTACTGAAAATATCTCAAATGTGTGTGTTGAGCAGAATGAAAAGCAAGAATCACTTATTCATGTGGATGAGACTTCAGGCCTCAGGTTGCATGGCTTTGTACATCACGGAATCATATATAGACTTAATCATAAAATGGTCTTCCTCATCAGAATTCTTTTTTCATACTTGCATATGAGACTCCATGCATTTGCTCAGGGGTAGATGATCACTTTGCCATAAAGTGCCTGATCCTCTCTCAGGAATATGCTGAAGTGTACCTATTTGCTCTTACAAACAGATGATTAAAAGCACAAAACCTAGGAAGTGCCAAATTCCACACACAGAAAGGAAAGGGACTACTGAAAAATAGTCTCTATACATAACTGATACAGCAGCCTTCTCTCCTCTCATTTCAGTTCTAACGCCTTTGACCCCAGCAGGCTGCTCCAGCAGGCAGGGAATTACCAGAGTCAACATGTCATATGCTGACCCTTAGACAACAGCCAGAGCAAGTTATCACAGGAGTCCTAACAACCTTAAAAAAGGAATCCTCAACTGGTTGCTTAAGCCTGCTTCTAGCAGTCAGGATGATGCAAAGCAGCAGCAGCATCAAGTCACAGAAACTGGCATTTTAAGTTTTTAGAGTGAAACAGCGAAAAGCAATTGTGCTAAGGAGTTTTAGGATTCCTCAGGCATAGCCTCACTTCTATGTACTTTTGAATTTTTCCTAGAAAGTAATTAACATCCGTAACTAAATGCATCATACTAACAGCACCTCAAAAAAAAAAAAAAAAAAAAAAACCATAAAAAATTGAATTCTGGTCAGTTTGCATTCTAGAGATAGGCTTGCAGGCAGCTGCTAGGCAATCTTATCTGAAACCAAATCCGATCACTGTATACAGTCAATATTTGCTTTTCAACTCAGGTCCAGAGTAAAGTATTTTAAGAACTACAAAATCCAGGGTTGGAGGATTTCATTACAAAGAAAATAGCTACTTTATTTGTTAAACTTGATTGAAGTCAGAGCACCAGATACCTCTAAATAATGAGGAGGAACTGGTAGAAATAACTCAGTGATTTCAGGATTTCTGTGGCATTAACCATTGATATTTGGCCCAGGTCGTTCCACAAAGTTAAATGGTGATATTTTATCTACCACTGCATTTCTTCCCTCTGTATATTCAGCTTTAATTACCTTATTGTCCAGGATAGTACCTCGGGTAGTCATGATAGTTGTGCAACAGACATCTGGGGAGACATCTTCAGCTTTAAATGCTGTTACAGATTTTTGCAGGTGTGTTTGGTACTAGCGCAGCACAAATGAAGTTATCCAATGCAAGAGTTAGACAATATGGATCACATGCACAGAGGGGTAATTAGCACAAGCAGGGGAATAATCTATGATAGTGGAAAAATAAACAGAGCTCATTCACGATGAACCTGAAATCCCAATTACATAGAAGAACACAGATGTTAGTCCCATAAAATAAATACAATTGGCACCTTTGGGTTATGATTAAATCCTGCAGACACTGAACAAAATATATACCTTTTCCCTTTATAACACATTTTACTTTTAGCTCGGAAGCAAACATTTTTTGCACCCAATTCCCACCATAGTTATTTATATAGAGAAAATGATATTTAGTATCATTCCTTCTCTAGCTTATAACATAGAAGAATCTCCCCTCTCCCTCTCAAGAGAGGGATAGCAAAACTAAGATCAATGATTCTGACAATATAATCATCCAAGCAAGGATTTCCCAGGAGCGCAATTAGTCCTCCCTTTCCTGTTCTCAAGTATAGACCTTATTCCCTTGCCTCTGGCTAACTCCAGACCATTTCAACAGAATATGATTCAACACCATTCCTAGAACATAACACATTCTTCAGAACGCCTCTGAAGATGTCAAGTGAGCCTCAAAACTCCTTCTTTCTAGGTGTTTTCTTGACACTATGCCAGAAAGTGACCATAGAAAAAACAGCATTTTAGGTTGTCATGCACGTGTTAGGAAGGTGGGTGCTGGGATCACAGTGGTTTACAGGCTTATAATGGAATCACACGATGTAAAACATTGGTTGTCTGCTTTGCTGTGCATAGAAAACACAGCACAATATACCTCCTGCCGCAGAGTAATGAAGTCTGTCCTTATGGGATATTTTGCATATGTATTTCTAAGAAGAAAAGCAGTAAATTGCTATGAACTCCAAGGATAAAGCACAGTGTTTAGCATGTAGCACAAGCAAGAAATTAGAGGTTTTTTTTTACTCCTGTCAACCATATTGTGCAGAGACCAAGATTTTGAAAAAGAAAAAAGGCCACTGTACAGAAAATGCTTCTCCTTTTCTTTTTTTCTTTTTTTAATCTAAATATTATTAACCTAACTCTCCACTTCTAGGACTGTTTTTCACAGTGGAGATCCTCTTTGGCCTTAATGCTCAGATCTCTATAAAAATGATGAGCATCACCTTAGATTTAGTGACAAAAGAAGGATCTCTGAAATTAAGGCCTTCAGTGCAATTTTTTAGGCAGCTAGCCACCCAATAGAACTTCAGATTTTATTTGGAAAGCAAAATTTTTTATCAGTGCCAATAAGTGACATTTGTGTATTTGACTACGGCATTCTAGGACAGGATATATGGCAGGCTTCTGTGTCTTGTGATACTTTCGCTGTAACATTTAAAATCAAATAGCTAGCTCAGTGAATTTACGGTGTTCCCCAGTTTTTGCTGGGACAGCAGGAGAAAACAGGAGTCTTGAACAGAGAATCAGTAAGGACATAAGGCAGTGAGGGTCTCCACCACTGAAGAAAAAAGATGCAGAAGAAGATATTCCACGTTGTACTACTGCATGTTTCAATCTCACTGCTGGGAAGGATGCTTAGCTTATACTGGGGACCCACAGGAAAATATAAACTCTAATATAGTCTGTTTTCTGCTTGTCTACTACTCTAAGTGGCATTTAATCTCTTTCTTGATTAGCAGTATAACCTTGTCTTGGATGTTTTGAAGCCACGTGGAACAGAGTTAACGTTCACTGGTGTCAACAGGCCAAAGGTTTTCTTCTTCGCTTAGTTCAGACAAATGAAAGACAAGGAGATACTGGTCAGAGGCAAGCACTTGGACTATTTCTTTTGAAGCTAGCTAAGCAGGTGGGAGGAAATGAGGCACAAGGTTAAAATAAATATATAATTTTACATGCTTATAGTTAAATACTTTCAGGAGCAAACAGACCTGCTCATTCCTATAATCACTTCTGGGAGTTCTTTAATGGCCAAGGTACTGTAGAAATAAATTGTGCCACACAGTGGTCAGCTTAGTATACTCAGCCTGTGGTCAGTGCTAGCCAAGAGAGCTCATGTGAGAGCCTACTACTTGGTTGGTAGGCATCTTGATCACAAAATAAACCATCTCTACTAAGCTGAATTTCTTCTGAATCAAGAAACTAGTAAGAAATCCCCCAAATATAGTTGAAGGCTGCCATGGAGTATTTGCTTAAAACCTAGATTCTTAAGGTGCTTCATGCTTGAAACAGATTAGACTTGCTTTTTCCATAAACTGTTGTCCTACAATAAATGCCTAAACTGTTAATCAACTGCTGGCCATATCATACACCTAAGATTGAAACTGTAACTAAGCAGTGGGAAATCAAGTCTGAAGTCTAACTGTAACCCTAAAATTTATTATAGTTGCATTAGAATGCAGAGCTCTGGGTCGTGAACCAGGGTCCCACAAGATCAGGAACAATACAAATACGTAACCATCTAGCACATGCTTGCAGTCTTGTGCTTCTTATTTCTTATTTTATAGGCAATAAAGGGTTTGGGGAAACTGGGGATTCATGAAATTAGGTCCATCAAAATATAAAGAATGCAGCAACTTACACTTGTGGGATTTAACCTCTTATTCTTTTCCATTAATTCAAATTCTTTGCAGCCTTCCCTTGCTAGTGTCTTTATGCTGCTTCATGCTTAATTTTAGCTTTGTTTGTTTTTTTTTATTTTATTTATTTATTATTTTTTTATTGAGGCTATTGAAGTTTGGGAACAAATCAGCTAATTATCAGCAAGGAAGTATGATGCACTGCAAACTGGCAGGTACTCATTTGCTTTTGCAGAATTTAAACCTCCATCTGCCCCTCTGCCAGCATTGATGCAAATGTGTTGTGAAGGTCAGGATTCTCAGGATTCTCAAAAACAAGCTAAAGAGAGGTGTAAAAGGTGGCTGGCACTTGGACCACAGAATCAGCATGTCAGCACAAAATTATAAAACACAGGTGCTTCTTTCCAATGTGATGCATTGCTGAAATGTGGAGTTTCAGTAGCCCTCAGACCTTTGCTCCCACCTGTGCAATGGTCTAGATTTTGTACTCAAGGGAGGCTTGTAAACATTGCAGAAGTAATGCCTTTTCTGAGATCTCCTGAAGCTTTTCATCTGCACTGACTTTGCCTGACTAAATAGCAAAGAGGGAATGGAGAAACATGAATGAAGTTTGTTTTGTTGTTAGCTCTTCCTTTGCTTTCCTTTTACAAAACATGTTCAGAAAAATGGCTGGAGTCTCATAATAGGAGATCCTTACTGGCAATATCATCTCTTATTTCCTGTTCCTGGAGTGGAATCAAGAGCATTGGCAGGCTACACTGGCTAAAAATTGTGCTATTTGACAGGTAAATGTTTTATTACTTGAGTTTTACTTTTATTTCTGCATTCTTTACATAAAGACAGGGGACAAGGAGAGAAGAGAAGGAAATGAAGAGGTATTTATGCCCTACACAGAAAATCACAGTGACATTGTGGGTTTGCAGGGAATTCCACAGTACTTGTTCATTAAAACTCTTAGGTAAACACAACAGCTATAAAAATCGAGGGCCTGAGGAGTCACATACACAAGGAACCAAAGACTAATAAAGGGTAGGAAAAGGGATGGCAGCCATTAAGTTAAAACAACAACAGAAACAATTCCATCACATAGATGGAAGGAATTGCAATTGAAAATATATAACATGGAACAGCAAAGCAGACAGGATAATGTTTTACTGAAACTTCTGTGCCTCATGCTTTGGAGTAACAATGTAAAATTTGGCAAAGAAGAGTATGCCCTTTGTGTGAACCCTTTATCCACACATCCCAGAATCTGCCTTCAGTAAAACTGCTTCCATTCATATATATTCAAGGAAATATTTAGATTTATTTTGATAAAGAATTAGCAGTATAACTGGATAGATTTACATATAAAGTAAAAGAAGATCCGTAAACAAGACTGAACCACCCCTATGCAAATATGAAAATTGCTGAAGGTCTCCAGTCTTACATTCTCCACTCTTTTTATGCATTTTCTAGTCAGGTCAGTTATGCTACATTATAAAAAAGTTAGTTACATTAAAAGCTATTTAAAAA
>PPHD01004504.1:12082-28422 GCA_002909625.1 Bambusicola thoracicus | reverse complement strand
CGCCCCCCGCCCCCTCCCGCCCCAGCCCACCCAAGGGCGACGCTGAGGCTGTACACCCCGATGAGCGCCTCTGCAACCACCAGAGCAGCATCTCCAGTGATTAATGGTGAACATTAAATCCATACCAATCCATACAAATCCAGCCAGGGAGAACCGTCACGGCAAAGGAAGCCTCTTTTCTGATGCCGACAGCCCCCTGGGATGAGCGGAGACGCGCTGTGGCCGTAGCAGGGGAAATGCTTCCCCTGCAGCCTCTGCTGATGCTCAGGGGGTGACATCGTCCCCCCGGCCCTGCAGTGTAGAGGGATCCCGGGCACCCACCAGCAGCTCCGGGCTGTGCACTGCATGCAGGATGGCCACGGCCTGAGCACAGCCCCAGGAACCACGCAGACAACGCAGCAGCGGCCCCGGGGGCTGCAGACAGATTCAGGACACATCCAGACCCATTTCAAGGCCGAGTTCAGCCACTCCCCACCACGCACAGCCACGACGCGGAGCTCGGATGGGTCAGGTGTCCACGGCAGGGCTCAGCCAGAGCCGTGCTGGCCCGAAGCCCCACACGTGGTAGCGCTGCCCCAGCCCCGTGCCGGGCAGCAGCACGCTTAGCCACAGAGATGGGGCCACCGCTGCGGCGCTGCCAGATGCACCCGAGCAACACGAGGCCACCACGGTTTGCAGGAAGCAGAGCAAAGGTCTCGAGTCCTCCCAGGGAAAAGGCCCGGGCAAAGTGCAGCGCGGTGCGTCCTTGGCCGTGTTTGCAGTGAGCGCAGCCCATCCGGTCCCGAAGCGCCGCACCGCCGGGGTGCGCTGCGCTCTGCAGCCGCCTCTGTGCCACACAACGGCTGAGCATCACTCACCGCCTCCTTCGTGTTTCTGTGGCACCGGCAAAGGGCTCTCGTTAACAGAATATAACGTGCAGTGAAAATAATTGACGAGCAT
Organism: Bambusicola thoracicus; assembly: GCA_002909625.1. NCBI lineage: Eukaryota > Metazoa > Chordata > Aves > Galliformes > Phasianidae > Bambusicola > Bambusicola thoracicus. Next base: position 27,483 of record PPHD01004504.1, on the reverse strand, counting down.
CTTGTAGCAATCGATTATCTGCCCGCTGTTAGGCTGCTCTGCTCACACAGTAATGGATGGTGCTTTTCCCTGCGTGGTTCAGAGCAACGGAGACGCAGCGTGTCGGCACCCACCTGCCCTGTGCTGCAGGGTCTGAGCGGCCCTCAGGTGCACTGAGATGACTGCAGGAGGGCAGGGAGCAGCCAGACTCTGTTGTGTGGCACTGGCCATGGCACAGCCTGGTGCTGCACGGCCATCCCTGGAGGTACGCTGCAGATTTGGCCGCACGCAGGGCAGCCCGGTTCTCCGCTGCAGCCCCAACCAGACTGGGTTTTTCTGGGCGGCTGCCCTCGGGCCAGCAGCTCCACCGCCTCCTCTTCCCAGCACAGCATCAGCACAACTCGTGCCAGTGCCTTCGTGAGGCGGCTGGGAACAGAGGAGGTTGTTTGCAGAGCAGCAGCCCTGACTGCTCAGCCAGAGCTGCAGACTCAGCAGAACTCAAAGCTCCCGAAAAACCTGAACAAACTCCCGCGTGCGCGGAGCCGGCCTGCAGCGGGCAGGGACCCAGATCCTCTCCTCATGCTTGTCACATGAATGAGCTCTGCTCCAGGCTCACGCCTTTCATCTCGGAGGGGATTGTGAGCATTTATGGGGGGATTAGGCTGCTCCGCCAGGACCGGTGTGTGCAAGGCTCCAGGCTCACCTCCTCCCTCCTGCGCCAGCATTTGGCAACCTGATGGGGACACAGCACAGCCTGTGGGGCTGGGAGCACTGAGCCCAGTGGGGTCATAGGGAGCTTGCCCCACACACCCCAGATACCTGGAACTGGGCCGGCAGGAGGGGAGCGGGCTCTGAGATGGGAGGCATGAGCCTGGCCAGCAGCCTCAGAGCCCATCTGCTCCCCCCAGAGCCCCACTCCCTGCTGCACAGGGCTGGCCAGAGCGCACAGCTGGCTGGGAAAACAAATGGCATGGGAATTAGCTCCCAACTATTTCCTCAATTCTACCTGCTATGAAGGGAATTTTATTTTGCTGCCCCAGGAGGAAGGAAGGCAGCCTGCCCAAACGCCTCCAGGAAACGCCTGCGATAACTCCTACAGAGCACAGCCAGGCCAGCACCACACCCCATGGCCCCTGACCTGCCTACAGCAGCCCCACACAGGGTTAGCACTACCTGCAGCAGCACTGCTCCCTCCCCTAGGATCCGAGGCTGCATGGCAGAGGTCGTGGTGCCACCCAGCAGCCACCTGCAGCATGCATGCAGCCTGGCCCACACCCTCAAGCCTGAGTCACCTCATTGCCCAACGCAGGGCTGCAGCACTCCTCATGCCACACACCAGCCCCTTCCTCATCACCTCCGTGCCCAAGGCAGGGCTGCAGCCCTCAGCCAGACCCCAAACAGCAAAGTGCCATCAGCCACCTCGAGCAAACAGCAGGACTGGGGAAGGAGCGTTATCAGCTCACCAATGCAAAACAGGAGGAAATTATTTAAACATCTTTCCCTTAGGAGGCCAAATTGGCCCTCAGCCCAGCTGCCTTTCAGAAGTCACAGTCAGGGAAGCAGCGTTACTTACAGTAAAGTGTGTATCAGCAATTGTGCTACTGGATTCCTGGGAAGAGGATGGACTCCTCCTGCCAGGCTCACAGGGGTCAAGCACAGCAGCTCGACCTTCTGTGAAAGGAATCATCATCCAAGAACACCCAGCAAGCACAGGAACAGCCTGCCTGACCCCACACAGGGCCCAGAACCAGCTCAGCCTCCATACCCCTGCTACCCCCTTACAACCAGGTGAGGCCCAGCACCACTGGAGCCATCTGTGCCTACAGAACAGGGACCACAGCGCAGCTCATCACGGTTAGTTTATTGCAACAGGAACCAGTTATGGTAACTACAATAGACACAGCACTTACGAAAAAAATACAATTACTTGGTTTTCCAGTATTACAAGCTCAGTACAATAAAGACCTTTTGTACAAAAATACTGTTGGCTTTATAAAGTTACTCTACAGTATGAAATACCCTGGCCTTTTTTTTTTTTCCTGTGAGATTTGGAGCTGGCTGACAACGATGGAGAACTGCTGCAGCCAGGAGAGGTGCAGGGCAGAGCAGTCAGCACCCTGAGTGAGGCCACCACGGGCACCAGGCACCCCACAGGGTGGATAGGGGGCAGCTGGGTTCCCTCCTGGCAGCACCAGGCCTGCAGACACCCACAGCAGCACAGACAGCACCAGAGGCTGCAGCAAGGCTTGGGGTGGGAGCCCCTCCATCACAGCCCCGTCCACAGAGCAGACAAAGAAGTGGCCCCCACTGGGCAATAAAGAGAAACCTTATGGCTTTCATAGGCATCCTGCTAAAAAGAGAAGAAAGCTGTCTCTAAAAACAGAGTGCGTAGGGATACCTGGCTGTTGCCATCTTGCAGCTAGAGAAATTGAGAGGCACAAGACACACACTCCATCCCTTGCTGGAACCACAGCAGCTTCCAGCCCAAGCAGGGCACACCATCCTAGCAGCAGCTCTATGCAGCTGGAGAAGCAGACAGGAACTCAGTCTCTCCCCAAGGCTGTGTTTTCCTGACATGCACAGACTGCAAGTGAAGCAGTAAGACACACACACAGGCATGCACACACATGCACTCCTACACACCCCATGTCGGGCACCATGTCAGCCCTGGCCAGGCCCATGGGAAAAGGCACTGTCTCCTGAAGGCAGGAGTTTCAGGCCAAGGAGCTTCTCGCAGCAGGAAGAGATCTGCATACCAAGGCTCAGCCATCCTCAAAGGGAAGCACCAAGTTGCTTTGCTGCCTCTTCTCTCACAACACAAGAACCTGCTAAGAAACTACTCTGCCCCATACCAGACCGGTCAGCCTGCTGCTTTAACCCCACTCGTCTCCCCAGAACCAGCCCAAAAATACACATCCTCTGGCACGTTTCTGGAACGTGCTGTCAGCGTGAAAGAAGAGTTAAACATTAAAAGGGATGATTGTAAAAAAAAAAGTTTATTTGGAAAAAAAAATACTCAGCCTCTCACAAGATTTCTGATCAACGTGTACTGTAAGTTGAGAGCCATGAACCTGTTCCACGTACATTGAGATATTGTCCAACACTAAAAAGTAAACAATAAATACTTACAAATTCTTTCCTCCCCTTTACATGACCTAGATGAGAGCGGTAAGGCACCACCTTAAGATCTTAAGTTGAACAGAAGCAAGGAAAGGAGGTTTTTCTAAGAGATAAAAGGGGGAAAGCAGAATGCCTGTCTCAGGGATGCATCTAACAGTAGTCTGGTCCATCTGGCCCCTTCGGTCTGCAAAGCATTAAGCACCCAAACCCACTCATCTCAGCTGGATAGGATGCTGGGCTGGTGCCTTCCAGCTAGAAGCCTGTCCTGGATCTACTATGGAGAGGCCAAGGGATGCCACCTGCCCCAAGCCCTGCTGTGGTGGTGCCAGCTGAGCTCCACTCATACACATTTCATATTACATCTTATTACAATGAGAAGAGTCTCTGCCTCAGCAATGCCAGGTTCCCCACCCGTGGGCACAGACCCCAGCACCCAGGTCATGCCTTGCTGGGGGAGGACTGATGCACCCCAGAGGGTCTGTGCTCAGGCCCAGAGTGGGCGACCACACAGGAGACGCTGCCTGACATGAACTGCGGCCATCCTTCTCCAACCTGTTTATCCCATGAGAACCAAACTACAAAAAAAAAAGGATTTTAGAGAACTACAGTAGCTAAAAGTTTTCAAAACATGCCTGAAGACCACCCAACAGAGCCAGGAGGCACCTGGCATGGAAGCTGAAGACCCACTGCCCCCATGCCCAGCGCCTGCAGTAAGAAGCGTGTGAAGCAGGATTCATCTGGGGCTCAGCCCTGACACCTATCGTGCTCCAACAAACCCAGTATCCTGCTTTCTATGGCTTTTATCAACAGAACTCCCAAAGACACACACGGACGCACGCACACCATACCCCAAGCAGAATACAGAGCTAAAGCACGGCTTAGAGTAGAGTTAAGGCTCGTTCAGATTCAGCTAGATTTGAAGGCTGTAAGGCACATATTAGTACAATCACGTTACTGTTAAAAAGCCAGAATATAAAAAGTCATCCCTTCCCCACCCCCACCCCAAACATGCGAGGATACTGCGCATGTAGCTCTGTTACCTTTGTTGAACACAGATGGAACGACAGTTCAGAGCCTGGTTAAAAATGAACACCTGGTTTAAACACTTCTCACAGCCGCCCAACGCGAGCATTCCCCCAGACACTGCTTCAGGACAGCGGCGTTTCCCCTGACCCACTGGGATTAAAACCAGTCCCTCACATGTGGCTTTCCTCCTCTTTGACGCCATCTTCTGTGCTCTTCTGAGGCAAGGTCGCCACGTCGTTGTTTGCTTCTTTCTGTTTCTCAGCCTCGTCGATGTTGGTCTCCTCCTCTTTCCCTTCGTTCTTTGTCTTCTCCTCCGCCGCCTTCTGCTCCTTCGCCACCAGGCGGTAGTTGATGCCCATCCCAATGAAGAGGTAGATCCCAGAGACGATGAGGATGATCCCACAGGCCCAGTACGTGTACTTGTAGTCACCGTACATGTCGTTGAGCTTACCTGAAGGGACACAGAGGGGACAGTTTAGCAAGACTACCTCCAGCGCTGCCTGGGAACTGCTCGGGGTTGAGGAAGCGTTCCCATGAGCAGCCCAAGCCACCACCTTTGCTTCAGGCCTATTCATTCTGTTCCCCCGGCTCATGCCAGGGCTCAGCCCACCTCCCATCCCCCCCCAGATGTCACAGCAGATCCAGGGCTGCTGCTCACCCTCCCTCACCTCCACACCCAGGCAGAGCCCTATAGGAATGGAGAGCACTGCCCACAGGTGGGACCCATAGCCCCACAGCAAGGCCAGACAGGGAGATGCAGCACACAGAGGCATCCTACCGAGCAGGGGGGGTCCCAGAAGCACGGGGCAGCACTCCACAATGGTCACAAGGCCAACAGCACTGGAGAACCTCTGTGCTCCCACCAGGTCCATCAGGGTTTCAAACAGCACCGAGCTAAGCCAGCCGAAGGCAAAGCCAAAGAAACCAGCATAAATGCAGAACCCAGCGTAGGTGGTGGACATGGGGGCCAAGAGGTGGCACACCCCATTGTAAATCACAGAGATGGCAAAGAAATACTGGACTCTTGGTCGGATCCACTTGGTGTTTGCCACCAGTCCCATGGAAGGTCTGGCTACCATGTCTACAAAGGCCAGGATGGACAGCAAGAAGGCTGCAGACTCGTTGGCAATCTTCTTGCTCTTTGCGTAATTGCTGAGGAAGACCAAAGGAGTGAACAGCCCAAAGAACATGATCACATTGCCTGAGAGATAGAGCAGGAAGCCTCTGTGTGTGAAGAGGGAGAGGTCCAAGAACTTGTTGATCGTCTGGAAAAGCGTGGTCTTCTCTTTCTTTGTCTTCCCACCAATGAGGTCTGTGCTAGTATCACCATCACCTTTTTTCACTGCTTTCCCAGCTTCCTGCAATACCTCTTTAGTGGGCTCTTTTTTCAGCTGGTCTGGCTTGGGACCAATCGGCCTCATGAGGGACCCAGCAACACAGCAGTTCAGCAGGAGGCCACCGAGGATGAGGAAGCTCCCTCGCCAGCCAAATATGCCAAAGAAGAGCTGGTTCACAGGTGCCAAGGTCGACAGGAACACAGGGCTCCCTGCCATGGCCAGTCCATTCGCCAGGGGACGCTTCTTGAAGAAGTACTTGCCAATCATGGTTAAGGCAGGGTTCAGGTTAAATGCAAGTCCAAGGCCTGAAGAGGAGAAACAAAGGACTCAGTTCTACATCCCTACAAGCCAGCAGTGATGACAGAGAGGCTGAGTAAGGGGACCAAGAGATCAGGCCTTCAGTTCTTTATGTTCAGTAGTACCACTTCAGCTGTATTAACCTTCAGCCTATGTGAGCAATACTCAGCATCTCAACACCCATCGTGGAGGGGATTGGGAGGACAAGCTGTGTGTGCATGAGTTAGGAGAGCTTTAAAGACAGAACTGCCGTGACCCCTGACAGACCTTACACCTACTAGCGTGGCACAACCCTAACCTGAGACAGGAATAATGGGAAGCTTTCTATTTTAAGTAGGCAAATGAGCGCCTGTGCACTTACATTCCTTCTGCATTGCATCACCAGGGCCATCCTCTTACTAGAATACGTAAAGGGAATTGGGACTTACGCACATTCATAGCAAGTATTTCCTAAGAATTACTAGGCAGAAGTTGCTCCTCTGAGAAAGGCTTCTCAGCTGCAATCCCATTAGAGCACAGCTGGCACTTACCCCCTACAACCCCCACACAGAAGTAGAGCTCCTCCACGGTGTTGCAGAAAGAGGCTGCAATCAAACCACACCCCGAGAGGCACCCACCCACGATCATGATGGGCCGGCTGCCATACTTGTTCACCAGGATGCTGCTGATGGGACCTGGAGAGTCAAAGGAAACATGCCCAGAGGTGAGTTACTGTCACGGTTACCTTTGCACAGGAGACCAAGCAGACATGCACGCAGGAAGTCTGCTGCCACAGGCAGCATTTCTGCACAGTGCCATTTCACCCAGCAAAGGAACTGGGATAAGGGGGAAGGACTGACGGGCTAAAGACAGCTGGAGATAAGAGACAGTGACATTTGGTTAAAGCACACGCTCAAGTCCCAGCTGGAAAAGCAAGACTCTAGCAAGTGCCAAGGACTGCAGCCCTGCAGAGCCCCAGAAGCTGCTTACAGCTGCTGAAAGCCACAGCTTCCCTGGGTAAGCAGCCTTTATGGGCTACACAGTAATCTGTCAGGCCTCCAGCTGCCCCACAGCTTCCCAGGGACCAGGGCAAAGGCCCTGCCCTGTGCTCTGCAGCCACCATGGCCCAGGGGCTGAGCAAAGCATAACATGGTGATAGCTTGCATCCAACATGTTTCTGATGGAGGACAAGGCCATGAAGCAGCAGCAGCTTTGATGGATGCTGGGCAAAGTGCACCAACGGCTTGCAGAAGGGAAGGCTCCTGCACAGTGTCAGGGAGATTGAGGCAAAGTTTTCACTGCTACCCCCTGAGGCAGGAGCAGCCCAATCACTCCACACACCGCCTTTTAAGTGCTTCATTATCAGGAGCTTTAATCCAAAGCAAACAGTGATTAGATACTGCAAAGCATGCTCAACAGATACTAAAATGTATTTAAATAAACTGAATGAACATCCATTGAATATTAACAGACCTAGTTTTACCATTAACAGATGCAAGGTTGTCAACATGTTATTCATGGGTCCTCAGACACTACTTGACCTTTCTGCCTAGTTTAAACAAAGCCCAGAGAACATTTGGGAAGCCCAGCTGCTACAGCAGCAGCTGCAGTGGAGGAGGCTGCGCTCCACCAGGCCAGAGGGATGCATCTGCCTGTGTGCAGGTAACAGCAAGTGGTGCAAAACCAGTGAGCTGCTGGACCTGATGGGCACTGTTCAGTATGAGCAGCTGGCAGCATCAGCATGAGGCAAAGGACAATGGAGTCTTCAGGATTAGAAGCAAAAGTCACCCCAAGTCCAAGGGGCAGCAGGCATCACAGGTTCTGGGGCACGCAGAGGGACTGTTCTCAGTGCATTAGGAAAAGGAATGGCCCAGATCAAGCCTCATTAAGGCAGCTACACTGTTTACAAGCTTGTTATAACATTGGAGCAGAGAGATGTGCCCATTGCCTCGCTTGCTAAGCAAGGACAAAGCAGAGCCTGTTCTCCAAAAGGAAAAGCCTCATGCTCAGCCAGGCCTCTAACGTCAGCTCCTTTTGATGCACAAATGCAAATAAGACTGGGCACCCTGCCAGCTGGGATGGCAGCAGTACAAGCTCTGATTTGCCTCTGAAGTACACACAACAGCAGGGTCCCAATAAGAACTTCTTTCAGCCAGGCTACCCGGTGCAAAACTGCATGTGCAGGCTGGCACAAGGCACCAGGGCTTAGGGACAGGAGATGCAAGGACTTGGAACGCACCACCCCAGCAGAGCACAGTCTGCCTGCTACTTGCTGGTGTAAAAGCAGACATGAAATGCACAGCTTGGGGATTAAGAGCCTCCAAGCAGTTTCTGAAGCTCAGGAGAGGGGAGCTGTTTCACTTTAAGTAGTTGGCTTTATTCTGATTGTGTTTCTGCTCTTCCAGTGCATGCTGCCATCTCCAAACAGCACAAGTTAAGGCAGTGCTCAGCACCAATGGGGAAGAGCAGACTTACATCCGTTTTCAGTGCGCTCTAGAATGCGTTTCAGCAGTCAGAGCTGACCAGAAAAGGGAACAGATTCTGGCAGGCAGTCATTGCTTGCTGGATTCCAAAACTTAGCATCCTGAACCAGGAAAAGACCCTATAAAACAGGGCTTCTGTGCTCAGCACAGCTACTCTCCCCAGCCTTCTGGCAGGTGCTGAGGGCAGACAGATCCCCAGCCACACATTGTTACAAGAAACAAGGGCAGAATTACACAAGTTGTAATACCCCGGAAAGAACTTACCTACAGCTTTGCTGAGGAGGACAGATTAACCCAGCTTTTGCGTTCTGGGCACTGAAAAGAACTTTGAGCAATCTACTCCAAGCAAGCTTGCTAAAGAAGTTTCGCTCTCATGTAACAAAGGAATCCTAACTTCTAAAGTTTTGACTGCTGTCACTACAGCAAGATGCAATTAATGAGGCTCAGCATTACATTCTCCAATGCAAGAGTGCATGCTGTCCTCAGTTCTCTTACCTCCTCCATACATAACAGCCAACATGATAGAGGAGATCCATGAGACTTTGCTGCTAGATGCGTTGAAGATGACCTCAATCTCTTTGAAGAACACAGTGATGGACTTGGGGAAGGCGTAGGAAAATCCAATGGAGATGAAGGCTCCGATGACCACAGCCCATCCCCAGCCTCCTTCAGGAGGAGTGTATCCCACAGGGCCTCCGATGGCCGGTGGCATCTTGAATGAGGCTGGCAATGGATCAGTTGGGGCTCAGAGATCTGCAAAGGACAAAGTATCATCTCAGCTGAGTACAGAGAGCTGTAACCTCGTTTCCCTGCTACGCAGGGCCCCCATCCACAAGGTCAGCACAGCACCCAACAGCCCCAGTGCTGCCAAGGAAGCTGGCAGCCACACCAGCACCCCAACTCCCTCCAGGATGGCTGCTCCCAGTGGGGAGAACCCAGGTTTGCAGGCAGGCCTTGGAAGGTTACTTTAAATCAAACACTCACATCACTGGTGGCCTCTAAAAGCACTGGCAAGCACGTATTTATAAAGTACATATTTAAGAGATGATATCCTATTATAAGCTGAAAAAGGGCAAGCTGTGATCTTACCAAGAGTAGCTGAGCACAGTGACAAAAAGAAGGCATGCACATGGCTGATCTGAGTCCCACCATACAGCACCCATCAGGCTGGGGCCTGGGACCCCCGGCACAGCTGGAAACCCCAAAGCCTGCTCTCATTTGATGAGCAGCATCCCATCAGATCCACACACATCTGATCCGTCACCCACAAAAAGTCAGGAAGATGCCTGTGCTTCACCCAGCAGTGAGTGCTCCCATGCAGGCAGCTCAGGAGCAGCTGTGCTGGGGCTCCTGCAGCCCACAGGTGGGCAGGAAGATCAGGAAAACCCTGAGATGGGGAATCAGTAAGGCAGCAAGGGACTCCTGAAGTCCTCTTGAGCAACCACCCCATGCAACAGAGGGCTGCCCAGAGCAGGGCAGCACCCCCAGGTTCTTAAATACATACCCACCCGATAAAACCATGTGCACAAGCCAGGACTTCCTGCAAAAGTAAAGGCAGGCAGGTGTCAAGACAGCACACCCATTAGTCCTGCAGTTCCCCAAGGTCACAAGCTGCAGCTAAACTTAGCTGTGAGCAACAACAGTGGGATGCTGCCAGGGCTCTGTCCTCCCCTGGGGCAGGGAGGGGGAGGTGCTCCAGCCCTCCCAGGACACCCCCACAGCCACTCTGCATCCCAGCACTACTAAACCCCTCCTCTGATACCAAAAGGGCCATTCTCAGCACAAGGGAACGCAGCTGGGACAGCGCTGCTCATGCACCCCCAGCACCACAGCTCCTGTACTCGCTGCACAGCTGGCACACACCTTGAAGCTGCAGTTACTTGAAACAAAACAAGGCTGCTTCAGACAGCAGAGAGCAGCACAATCCACCCCACAGAGGAAACACAACCAGATCAGCCATTCGCATGTGTTTCACTGCATGCAAAACAACAGGAACTGCCTCAGCCCCTGAAGCTCCCACGTGCCCCAGCAGACTTCAGGATGCCTTCAGCGCGGGGCTCCCATGCAGCAAGATGTCTGCTGCAGGCAGTATGGCCGAGAAGGGCAGAGCCTGGAGCTGGAACACTGCAGGGCCCCCCCAGCCCTGCTCACACCGAGCCTTGCGAGCACAGAGGGGAAGGAAGGAGCACATCAATCTCCTTCAACCTAAACCCTCTCGTACAATCTTCCGGCTCAGGCTTTCACCTGAAGACATAAAGGAGCACAAAGCATTTCTTTAGAGCTCCTAAGCGACACCACAACGCAGCGACAGCAGCAGATGAGGCAGCACACCAACTGGCACAGGGGTGTGATGTGCCCTATTTATAGCATACATCCGCTCGGGCTCACCGCGATTACCATCGCATCCACGGCCGCATTCATGCCAGCATCCACCTGGCGCGTTGTGCCGTGCTCCTGGCAGCCAGCTCCTTCCCATGGGCACCCAGATCGCTTTCACCTCCCAGCACAGGCCAGGCCCCATGTGGCCCTGCAGCTCCATTTGCCAAGCAGCAGGCCTGGGCTGGCAGGCAGGAGGAGACAGCCAACCCCACACCGCAGGGAGCCCAGCACCCGAGGCTGCCCTAAGCCTTTAAGACTGGTTTAGCCTGAGCCGGGCATGGATCTTTTTGGCTGGAAGGGTAATTTACCCACACAGCACATGACTGTCATGAGCGCGTGGGCTCCTCCAGGCACAGGAATCATTCACAGGCTGCTCCTCTAAGCAGCCCCCATCAGCTCAACTCACTGAAGCCACCAGCTGGTCCTCAGCAGGGACAGCACAGCCAAGCCCTGCACAGCTCACCCCAAGCAGCCACCACAAGCTCTGCCCTCTGGCTATGCAGGCAGCCCACCCCTAAGTTACACACTGATAGGAATACTGGGGTTTGACACCACCTCCAACCGCGCTGCACAGCCTTCAGCTCACTGTTAGGTTTGGAGCCATACTGAGTTCTCACAGCACCCAGTGAGCTTTAAGGCAGCACTGAACTACTTTGATTTTCACTACTCTGGTAACTAAAGGCTCAGTAATACAGACCACTCAATAGCACAAATAAAGGCCACTGGGAGTAACTATTAATAGCTAACTAAGCCATTAAACAGAACACCAGGGGTATTGGTGAGGTGCTGGGGAACACAGGTTTAGCTCCTCCATCACTCCCAAGCAGCTCAGCTGTGCCAAAATCACCGTGGCTGGGCTCACCCCTCTTCTATGGCTGCTCAGGTGGCATCCTTCCATAAAGGGCTTCTGAAGAAGACAGCCTCTCTTGTAGTGCCAACGCATAGTGAAATACCTTGGACTGAAGCTGGAGACCATTAAGCAAGATCCCCAAAGTTTGATGCCGGAGGGTTCACACGAGCTCTGCGTGTCACAGCATTTTTCCCTGACTCATTGCAAACCCTCATTAAGGAAGGCCAGCTTTAAAATACTTCTTCTATCAAAGGGAGGCTTCAAATGGGAGAGAAAAAGCACACGCAAGGCAGCCAGTCCAAAGGGAAAGCCTCCCTCCCCTCTGCAGAAGACAATATATAAAGTAAATGAACAGTTATGACATTTACAGTTCTGTTTTGGAAGAGCAGCAACATGTAAGATGTGTTTGGAAATCACATTTGCAGCTGCCAGGCAGCTACAGTTTGCCCTATTAGGAAACAAAGCAACCATACTTGCAGTAATTAAGACTGATGAGACCAAGTAATGACTGCAAGTATCACATCTGCTAGCCTGTAAAGTCTTGACAAACCTGCAGGAACAGGTAGCCTACAGCAAGCCCTCATCCTGCATAGCAATGGCAGGAACTGAAGTTGAGGCTCTTTTATGCAACCCAGAGTGCAGCAAATGGGAACAGATGCTGGAGAAGACCACAGTCCTCCCCCCCCCTCCCAGCCCTGTGCGCTGCTATTGTGGTCTCTTCTTTGAAGGTGCCTGGATCAGGAAGATTTTAAAGGCTTCTACTTACATAACCCAGCAAATCGCTGTGCTTTTTAAAGCCCCAGATTGGCAGGATTCCGGAGGGGGGTGAGAGAGAAAGAGACAGAGGCTCACATTTATAAGGCACCACAAATGCTGCAAAATATTTCTGGGGCAATCCCATTACGAAGGTAACCTCACGGCGCTCTTTTTCAGGGCAGAAGGGGGTTCTCCCTGCAGGCAGCATCCCAGCCCTGCAGATCCCTGCCTGTCCCCTCACATCCCCCACCCCCACTCAGGATTTTACTGCACCAGGCACACATTCCTATCACACTCGTTGTCTCAGGTGCTTTTAAAGCCTTTCCCACAGTGGCAGTGCTCGCTCAGCTGCCGTGGACAGGCAGCACACAGGGCACAATCCAAGCACCCCTCAGAGCTCCTCACCCTGAGCTGCAGGCTTATACTTACTGCTGGGGAGATGGAGCTGCTAGCAACTGCAAGCTGGGGAGAGCAAGTAACGCCTCACAGCTTCAAATCAGGGCATGTTCTGGCCAGAGGAAAGATCAAATAGAGATTGTTACGACCTAATAAGATGCCACTTCCACTGGTTTTAAGCACATTTATAGAATTAAGCATGGGGGTGTAATTCCAACGAGCGCCCCTAGCCAGGGTTTTAACCTGGCTGTGCATGGCATACGTGACGACCCAGCATTTGCAGGGACTCTGCACCAAAACAATACTCAATTGAGGTCCCGCTCAGCCGAAGCATTTGTTCCCAGGGTGATGCGAGGTCAGCGGCACGTAAAGTTTGCCCAAGGACATCAGCCCACACAGATGAGCTCAAGGCTCCTTCACCAGCCAAAGCACAGCACGCTCAGCACCCCTCCTCTGCCCAAGGATGGCCAGCAGAGCCCCAGACATGCTGCAGTCTGCCGGCCTGGCGAGCAGACAAGCAGATGCCAGAAGGCATGGCTTCGTGCTCCTCAGCAGAGTGGCTGCTGCCTTCACCTTTTGCTCAGCGCTGAATCCCACAGCAGTGCAAGCCCCAGCCTGCAGCACAGGATCAGAGGTGCACAACAGCCCACTCACAGCAGCACCCAACGCTCACCTCAGCGGGGCTGCAGGCTCTGCTTGAGCATCACCCACTACAAACAGTGGCTGAGGACGGAGGCTGGAGGGATCTGAAGATGATCTCCCACACAGCAGCCACCACACCTGGCTCGTGGGCTGCCAGGAGGTTGCACCGCTGTGCATTGACCCCATCCAGGCAGCTCCTCACTGCCTGCAGCCCTCAGCATTCCCCCCCTGCCTGCAGGGAGCTGATGCAACAGGACACCGAAATTATTTGTCAGAAGCACAAAGCGGGGCAGGAAGGGAAAAACAAAACAAAGAAAGCAGATACCAATTTCTCCCACCAAAACAGGCCCATTACAAGCACTCATCCCAGGCTGCTGTCTCCAGGTATTACCACCAGTGATCTCAGCCTGTCTGAGCAAGGACCAGGAGCCTTACTAGCATGAGAAAGCACAAAGCAAGCTTAAGCAAGCAGCCAGAGGGATCAAGGAAAAGAAAAAAAAACCCTGGCTGATTTTTATGTTACATGCTGGCAATGGCCATGACTCAGGCAGAGCTCTTCCAGATCCCTCTGACCCACAGCTCTGGGGTGGCAGCAGTAAAGGCACTGTGGCACAGCTCCTGCTGGGCTCTCCATGCACAACACAGCCCCCAGCCCACCCGCAGCCCTCCAACCCCATCCCAGGAGGGCCGTGGCTCTCAGCATCCCCTCACACAGGTTTCAGTCTCAGGTCCCCAGGTGCAGACCATGCTTTGATAGGAGCAGAGATGCGTCTCTCCACACTGAAACCTCAGCGCTGCAGCACTCAGGAACGCCTCAGAGACCATCTGTGCCTCGCCAAGAAATCCTCAGAATGAGAAAAATGTGGTACCAAGTAGCACCAGCATTCCTTCATTAGGCATCGATACGCACAGCCAAGGACGCAGCCGCTCCAGGTTTCACTGTGTGGGGCTGCAGAACCTCAGAGCCCCACAGCTGTTTCGGTCAAAACAACCGCCCCTCTCTTCCCTGAGGGCAGCAGCTCATTGCCTTTGTTCTCAGCCACATCCACCCCATCTCTCTTTAAAGCCTCCCCAGCACAGAGGAGGCGGCTGCAGCCATGTGGATGGAGATTACCTGACACCACCTGCAGGACTGTGGTTTTGGGAACCAACTACAGCCCCACACGCACTTTCTTTGGCTGTGGCACAATTACACAGCAGCAGCTCGAAGGGGGGAGCATTTCGAAATGAGTCATTCAGACAATAATGGCAAAGAGGCTCCTGCTTTCTTCATCAGAAAGGTTGCTATTATGGGCTTATTCCACCGAAGGAAGTGGGAGAAGTCATAAAACTACAACATTAACGCTGAAGTGCTGAGACACAACTTGCCTCCCTTAGGCTACGTGCAACTTTTCAACTCCTCATGAAGGATCCGCACAACGGAATCACGCAAGCCTCCCCCCCTGCACAAGTCTCTGGGTATTTTCCACCTCAGCTGCCAGATACATCCAGGCAAGCATGAGAGCAGAGGGATCAGATGCACACTGCCCACCCTCCTGGTGGGCACAGAGGCGGCCACGTTCTCACACCTCTGCCTGGAGGACGGGATATGGACACAGCAGGGAAGCTCACAGCATGGCAGCACCACACCTGTGTGTAGCTGGAAGATCCACCAGAGCTGAAGATGGAGAAGGTTCCTTTGAGGGCAGCACGTGGGGTCTGGGGAGATCCTGAGCCCCAGCAGCAGCATTTTTCAGCCCTGCTCTTCTCCATGGCCAGAAAAGCCCCGAGCAAAGGCAGCCAAGAGACAGCCCACATGAGTTACCTCGCTTAGCATGAAAAAGGGATGCCTGTGCACCACAGAATGGCCTCAAGCATACAGAAGAGCAAGAAAACAAACACCCTTACATTTCAGGTGCCTTGGGATGGATCTAAAAGGCTCCCCTGACACCAAAGCAGAAGAACACCAAGTAAACCCAGTGCAGGCCGCACCTATGGGGCAGGTGGGTGCCCCACAGACATCCTGTGCCTAGTCCCAGCTACAGACTGTGAGCACCACAGCCTTTCCCAACGCACTGCCCACCACCCGGCCCTAGACCTGCACACCTCACCCCAACATGAGTGAGTTCACCAGAGGCCCCGGATGGCCACAGAAAGGCAGCAGGGGGCTGTGAGACT
>PPHD01004504.1:0-10740 GCA_002909625.1 Bambusicola thoracicus | reverse complement strand
CCCAGCTATACGCTCCATCCCCCCCCCCATCGCCACGTGGGCCCAACGCAGTGCCGGGCCCTACCTGCGCGTGCCGCCGCCGGCCGAGTGCCGCCTCCCCCGGCCCCCCCCGCCGTTATAAGGGCGGAGGGACCGCGCTTTCCGTTTGGGGCGGGGGCAGCGGGTGGGGCCGGCAGCGGCACCGCCTCCGTCCTGGCGCCACGTGCGCGGAGCGCCCCACGCGTGGCCGCGGCTCCCGTGCGGCCCGGCACGTACCGCCCCGAGAGGAAAGCGCGGCCCGACGGCGTTCGGGGGCAGCGCCGGGGCCGCCCTTCGGTCCGCGCGGGTCCGCGGGTAGCGCCGTCCGCGGCCCCTGGCGGCGGTGCTTCGCCCGGCATCACCCGGACCGACTTTGTGCTGTTCGGCTGCGGCGCTTCCCTCATCCAGCAGCGCGTTTCTGGCTGTCCCCGACCTGAGCTGGCAGGCGGCTTTTCCAAGAAGCCGCTGTGCTGCCCGGTTGTGGCGCATCCGCGAGGATGGCGGATGAGGCGGCCTCCAGCAGTCCCCGCTGCCGGCTGCGCTCCTCTGCGCCCAAACGGACGTTGTGCCCGGAACCGTGGGCTCAGAGCAGGCAGAGCTGGTGGGGAGGGGCCCAGAGCTGCGCCTACATGGAGCCGGGCTCGGCCTTCATGGAGTCACAAAACGGTTCGGGTTGGAAGGAATCCCCCAAAGCCATCTGGTCCTGCACTGAGCGGGGACACCCACGGCTCCATGAGTGCTCAGAGCCCCCCAGCCTGACCCTGGGTGTCTGCAGGGATGAGGCACCACCACCCCTCTGGGCAGCCTGTGCCCGTGCATCACCGCCCTCAGCACAAAGAACTTTTCTTATATCCACTCTGAATCTCCCCTCTTCCAGTTGGAAACCATTTCCCCTTGGCCAGTCACAACAGACCCTGCTAAAGAATCTGCCCCCTTCTTCCTTACAGCCCCCTTAGTACTGACAGGCCACCACCAGGTCTCCCCAGCATGGAGATGTCCAACTTCCCTCTCCTGCTCCAGACAATGCTGCTGCACAGCTCGGGCACGGAAAGGCACTGCATGGCACACAAATGAGGTTCTTACATCAGCACCAGAGCCCCCCACGCTCAGGGTGCAGAGCTGCAGCGGTGACGCATCGCATGTGACAAATCCTGCTCAGATGACTGTGTTACTCCGAATGCTTTTCTGGAGCTGCTCTCTCCCGCAGCCTAATGAAGTCAGCTGTGTTCTGGGTTGCATGCTGAATGCTCTGTTTTAAAGCAGAAGTGTGGTGTAATTCTCCTTCGGAGCCATGGGAGGGAACGGAGGGGAGAGCTCAGCTCCAGGACCGGGAGCAGCAGCGGGAGATGCGGTCCCTGTTGTACCAAAGGCAACTCTGCACGCCCGTGAGTGTGTGCATGGGTATGTGCTGTGTGTGTCGGGGCACTCCGTGACCCGCTGCACCCGCTGGAAGCAGAGCAACCTCCCTCACCCACTTCTGAAGGACAACCCAACCCAACGAGAGAGTGGGCGGAAGGTTTTCCCACTGCATCTACCTCTGAGCAACCCGGAGAGCGGGGACAGGTCTGCGCTCATCGCGAGATGAACAGCGATTAAAGACGGGGAATTTGGGTGCAGACTCCAAGCGCCGCTCCTGCAACGCCTTCACCTGCAAGCAGTGCTCTGCTGGGGCACGGGATGGGAGCAGCAGTGAGCCGGGATGGTGCTGCCACTGCTCCTCCATTTGCAGATGGAGAAAGGAGTCCTCCGCGCTCAGCGCCACTGCACTTCCGCCTCCTTTAGGAGATGGATTTAGTATTAATCCCTCTAGGAATTTTTTCCTTCTCATGAGGAAAACAGGATATTGTTTCAGGATATTGGGCAACAAAGCTGCCCTTTAAAGGCAGCTATAAGCAGCCTTGCTGTCCTCACTGCTGGCTGCATTCGTTGCTAAGTGAGTTTAAGATTGGGTACAGCCGATGCACTTCCAGAGAGAGGTCACAGCAGAGCAATTCGAGTTCAGGATTTTGAGTTCAGGATTTCTGTATCCCATTGTAAACACCGAGGGCCTGCAGTAACCTCAGAAGATAATCGCTCGCTTTGGTTTCCATTGGAAGTAATGTCTCTAGCAGCTGCAAATTCAGCCCTCCCGTCTTTGTCAGCGTGCGTGTCCTGCTTGATAAGAGAGGCAACGCCGGGAGTCAAATCCAGGAATTATTGGAAATCTCCTGGGAAAGCCTGTCCTTCTGAGATATCCGCCAGCTTCCTGATGGCTTTGGGAAGGTTTTCCGAACCTTTGGGCTCACAGTTCTCACCCCACCTCCAGGTCCTGAGGTTACCCACCCCAGCAGCCCCGGGACAATGGCTGTGGAAGAGAAGGCGTCCGGGCAGTCCCCGGGGAGCAGCAGCTCTGCCTCTGATGGATGACAAAAGGCGTGACATTGTTTAGGGCTGTGCTACAACTGCTGTCGTTGTTTAGAATATAACGTGTCTTAGGAAGAAACTGTTTGTTGATAAAATGTTGAAGATCGCCCCTAATGATCAATAGAAAATCCCTGCAGTTGCTGCGACCGTCACGCTGCGCCTGCAGCGATGCACGTGGCTGGGAGCTGTGCGCTCTCCTCGGTGCGCTGCCTGGATGTAAGGGATCCTCGGCCACGTGCAGATGGCACAGTGGACCCTAAGGGACATCACACACAGCGCGGTCCCACTGTGCCCCCACTCTGTGCCCATTCCTCACCTCTCAATGTGCTCAGGCTGCTCTCCCGGGGCCGCTGCTGCACAGCATATGCCAGCGTGCCACCTCTTGCCAAGAAGCTTATCTGGCACAAGAAATCGCATCTGTTCATCCTCCCTTGCTGTCCTTGCAGCCAGAGGGAGGTGGTGGTGCTCGGTGTACTTTCAGTGCTAGCTCCTTCTCCGTGGGGACTTGGAAGGCCTCTGCGTGTTGCGGGGGCTGCTGGCCCTACTGCAGATTGCTGCCTGTCTGCTTCCAGTGCAGCTCACTGAGTGCTGGCTGCCCGACAGGTCCCCACTGTGATGTTCTCACTGCCTGCAGGGGGTGGCAGGGGCTCAGAGGGGCTCAGAGCCCACCTGGAGGTGAATCACACCCTGGGCTGGATGGCAGAGCCCCGGGATGCAGCATCACACTGGTTTGGGGCACGGGGACCCATCCTCAAGGTGATGCTGCAGAGGGACACCCCATCCCCTCCCATCTGACTACCATCATGACTCCCATCCCCTGACACTGGGGTCAGTGCCTCGGGGACATCCAGACTGGTCCGACCGGTGCAGGGTCCGGTTCTGCAGAGCTCCCACAATAACCAGACCACAGTGCTCTCCAGCAGGATTTTGCTGTCCCAGAACACTCTGTTTTAATGACTTTATTCCTGTTCTCGGGGTGGGGAGGAAGAGGTGGGGGCTCTGCAAATCATTTAACCACATCCCACGTGAAATGACCTCATGTGTCGACTGCACTGCCTCACCTGCCTTCCGTCCCCATCCACAGAGCCTGTGCTATTTTCGTGTGACCCACAGCCGCTGCCAGCAGCATCCACTGCCATGATGGCACTGTTGGGATCAGCCCCCACTGCCTGCACCTTTGGTTCCTGTCCTGTTCCTGTGAGGATGGTAAATGTTCACATGATGATCTCAGGCCATTCTCAGCACGGGGAAAATCTGGAGCTCCAGGCAGCTCTCCAGCTCCGGTCCCACACTGCAGCAGCTGTTGCACAACGCCCGATTTCTCCGTGCGTGACTCGATATTCTCAGTTCTGCATCATCTTTGGGGAGCTCAGTGCGCTCTCAGAGCTCTGAAGCAACCGAGGACAAACCTCGGGGCCTCGGGACACACAGCGGGATGAGACCAGAGCCTGCCCTGCCTGGCAGCACTGCCAACACAGTCCCGGGACGTCGCTGCTGTGTGAGTCCCCAGGAGGCAGTGAGTGCTGAGCCAAGGGCCGGAGTGCGGGAGTGGAGGAGACAAAACACAGCCGCCAATGTTTGTTCTGAAACCTGCCCAGAATTTCTTTGGCCTCGATGAGGCTGAGGATTATTTTCCTTAAGTATTTTTAAACCTGGAGCCTGGCAAGGGCCAGAGGGCTGGGATTTCCTGGCCTGGGTGGATGAGAGGAGCCTGCTCCTTCTGCGCCCTATGGGAAGCGCTGGCTACCTGTGTGGGGTGAGCAAGGGTGGCCAGGCTGGCAGGAGCCTTGGGAAGGAAGGCACCTGCAGGAGGAAGGCACCGCAGGAGGAAGGAACCTGCAGCCTTGGGGCCCCATGCCAGCAGCAGGGCTGGTTCTGTCCTCACAGAGGGCACTCTCTCTGCCAGGATGGGACCAGGGCTGCCCGTGTGACGGCCAGGTGGGGAAGGCAGCAGCCGAGGGGTCAGGGAGGTGCTCATTTCCCCCACACTGATCAAGGGGATGCAGAGCCCTATGGGCACCCAAGTAGGGCAGCTCTGGAGCTGCTGGAGACACATTCACACCCATGGAGTGACAGTGGCCCGGCTTCTGAGCCTGTGAGGCCATGGGGATTCAGCACGGACTTTGCTCTGTGTCTGCTCCCTGCCAGCCCACCCGGGTGCCCCAGTGTGGCTCACTGACAGCAGCATGGCAGCAGCCGGGTGCTGGGGTGGAACAGCTCTGTCCCAGCACCCCACTGCTCACCCCCAGCTGTGTGGGTGTGAGCAATGGAAGGAAAGCCCCCACCGTGCTGCCCTGCTGCGCTCTGTGTGCTGGCAGCTCCCTCGGCTGTGCATATCAGCACTGCTCTCCTGGCCTTCCCCTTGCTGGCAGGGTTTGGCAGTGAGACAGCCACGTTTTTCTCCCATTCAGCACCGGTGAGCACACGACCTATTGTGTCCATGTGTAAATACACAGATGTGCTGCTTGTTCCAAAACCCCGCTTGTTCCTTTCCCAAAGAGCTGGGATGGACAATGTCAGGAAAGCCTCCGTCCTCCAGCTTTGTTCGACTGCGCATACTGGGAGGAAAAATCCCTGCAGAGGAGCTCCCAGCATGGCATGCTGCATGCATGGCGGCTCCCGGTGTGCCCAGCCGTGGGGCTGCCGGGATGGATGAGTAGGGCTGGTGCCCACGGGGGGGAGAGATGGGGCCCTGTGCTGAGTGCTCACCCCCAGGGCCGGCACCTTCTGAAGCAGGTCAGGCCCTTTCCCTGCGTACACACAGGCCCAAGTCCAGCACCACCAAAGTACACCGAGTGCTGGAGGAAGTCCCGGCCCCGTGCGGCTGATGGGACTTTGCCTTTTGCTTCAGCAAAAAGGGCCGCGGGTGACTCTCAACCCGAGAAGCTGCTGTGAGGCCATCCCGCTGCTCCACACGCCGCGGCCATGCTTTGAGGCCCCCCGCTCTGCTGCACTCCCGCAGTAACACCGTCAGCGCAGTGCTGCTGTCTGAGATAGCGCAGCGCTGCCGCGGGCAGACAGCACAGCACACACAGCCTGGGATTACACCCCGGGTAAACACTGCCAAGCACCCGTGAAAACCACCGCTTGCTGCCCGATTCGGCCCCGTATTCTTCAGGTGCCGTTTGTGTTTGCTGAGCGTAACTCCTGCGGTTGAGCTGCGAAGGCAGAGAAGTTATGCAAAGCAATCTGATGACTCTGATGGACGTGCCAGAACTGCTTTCTCACCCGAGGGTGCCCCATAAAATGTCTTTTGACCCAGTCACAGCCGCACGGCAGCCCGTGGCAGGAATCCGGCCATGTGCATGCATGTGCTGGCCCCATGGAGATGCAGGAGGAGATCCCTGAACAACCGCAGCCGCCATCCGAACAGACCCCAGATATCCCAGAAACACAGTGGGGTAAATGTGCCCCACAAGCTGCTCGTTCTGCGCTATCATTCCTCTCTAATAACAGCAGATAAGGTGTGGGTCAACAAACACTGCTGCTACTCCCCAAGCCCCACTTAGGGATAAATGAAGCCTGCCTTCTTTCTAAGCAGGTCGTGCTCTAAGCGGGTCGTGCTCTAAGCAGGTTGTGCTCTAAGCAGGTCGTGCTCCCTCTTGGGATGAAGACACTGCTACCCTTTCCCTGGTTTGCAGGCTAAAGAGAACAAAATGTATTAACGGGTACAAAAAAAGCCAGAGCAAAGTGGAGCAGGAGCAGCTGGAGACACGTCGGGCGCTTCCCTGCCAATGTGCATTTAACAGATAATGCGTTATTATCACAGTCCGCAGTTAACCTGCTGGAAATCTGCTGTGGGAGCGCTGGCTGCAGCTGCGGCCTTTCAGCTGGGCATAAACAAACAAAAAACAGGGCAGGAGTTTGTTTTTGATTAAACCCGCCGCTGCCGGGCACCAATACGCACCCTGTGGGTGGAAGTTCAGTGGGGCACAAGCACCAAAGCTCGGCCCTCCCACGCTGAAACACAGACTTTGTGCCCCGCGCTGCGCACGTCCCCATCCCACACCGAGGGCCGAGGAGGAGCAGGAAGCAGTGTGGGCTCGGCTGCACCTCCTGCAGCAGGAAGCTGCTGCTCAGCCTGGTTCTGCCCCAGCTGTTCCTGCACATCTCCCAGCCCTCCGTGAGTGTTCAGACGATGCTTCGGCACAAAGGCGCCGGGCACATCCCCGCGTGGGCCCTGCGGAGCCGTGCGCGCACGTGGCCGTGTAATACCGTAACAAGATTACCCCGGGACGCGACGGCTGTGAAATAATCCACGGTATCACTCAGCAAATCCCAGGATCCAATTACTGCTTCGCATGACACCGTCCTGGAGCGGGGGGCTGAGCGGTGCCGCTCCCCGTGCCCCGGTGTCACTCAGCATTAGTGCAGTTAGCCATGCCCTGTGGAGTGCTGGCCTCACAGCAGCCCCATGTGCCTCCTGCATGCAGCCGAGCTTCCCTCCCAGCAGCCCCCGAGCATCAGCCCCAGCAGCACGGGGCCGCTCTGCAGTGCCCCCCTGCAGTGGCACTCAGGAGCAGGGTGATGTGGCCGTGCTGAGCTCCGCTGTTTGCAAACAGCTCTGCAGGGCACGTTCCTTGGCCCAGCACCTGCTCCCTGCAGCCAGCGGGAGCACAAAGCCCAGCACTCCAGACCCAGCAGTGCTCCCGCGGCGCCCAAGCAGTGCTCCGCAGTGCTCTGCCCTTGGCAGGTGTTCAGACGGCAGCGCTGCTGCCAAGATAGGCAGGGAACGTGGCCAGCTGCAAATTTAGTTCATTTTTGGAGCCTTTGAATCGCTGGCCGGCTGCCAGGCTTGTTATTTGTTATTTGTTGGTCTCTTCAAGTATTTCTTTTCCCAAGTGAAATTCAAGCTGGCAAGTGGAGCCGGGCAGAGGAGCGTGGCAGTGTGTTCCACCCCAGGCACCAGCAAACCTGGGCTCTCACCTCTGCTGCAGTGGGAATAGAATCGAGGCTCCCAGTGCTCCATCTCCTGCACTCAGCCCTGCTGCACAGGGATGGCACAGCACTGGGCTGGAGGCCCGGGCTTGGCAGGCAGTGCCCAGTGCTTGCAGCCTGTGTGAGCCCGGCCAGTGGTGATTAGGAAGCGTAACAAAACGGGGGTAATTTAAAAGGGAAGAAATTGCTTTTCCATCTTGGAAACCTGATCCGTTGCTCCATTTCCCTCCAGAGGAGAGAAACAAAGGCTTTCAAGTGGCTGCCTCAGAGGGCAGGGAGGAGAGGCACTGCAGGGCTGGGGCCACCAGGAGCTGGAGAGCGGGGATGGGGAAGGGATGGGGAGGCTGGGGATGGATGGAGCAGAGAGGGGGCAGAGGTGGGGCAAGACAGGTAAGGATGGGGGAGGGATGAGATGGGATGGCCAGCTGGGAGGCAGGGGCCGTAGGGCAGGCAGGTGGGCCTGCGTTCTATCCCCTCCCCCCCCCACGTGGTGCTTCCCAGCACCCACTGCCTGTCTGCCATTGTTCATGGCCCCAGGGGTCAGGCTGCCCTTCCTCTGCCCACCACCTTTCCCCCACACCTCCTGCCCATAGGCGACCCCCCGCAGCACCCCAGGGATGAAGGAGCCATTCTCTGGAGCCCAGGTGAGCCCAAAGGAGTTGGGAAAGCAGTGAGCTTTCCTCCGTGTTTGCTTTAGGCAGAGCTGTCGCTGCAAATCAGAGGGCTCGTGCTGCAGGGCCTGGTGAAGATAACAGTCTTGGTATGAGGATGAGCTCCCCTGGTGAGTGCCATTTGGAGAACTTGAATGGGGGGGCTCTAAAATTGAATGCAAAGTAACAGATTAAGATCGGTATTTGTCCCTTTTCTTCCTTTTTCCTTCCTACCGGAGCAAAAATACTCCTGTTTATTGCTACAAACCCTCAGGGGCTGTATGGTGACCTCCCAGTGGGAACTGATGTCTCAGGAGATCACAGATCCCAAGAACATCCTTCTGCCAAAGCCGCGGCTCTAATCAGCCCCGTTCATCTCTCTGCAACTCTATTTGAGAAACGAGTACGGGTCAAACACGGGACAGCTTCCTCAACACTACCACCTATCTGCAGCCTCCCTCAGGTCACACATCGGGGTGGCTCACGGTGGACACCTTCCCACCGGCTTTTACTGCAGCCTGGCCTGCATATCTGTGCTCAATCTGCAAACCCACCACTGCTTCTCCCCATCAGCAGAGCTCCCCCAGCGCTGCCCCTCCACTGCCATGCACTGAGCTGCAGCACCAAGCTCCGGACCTTCCCGCTGTATATCCTTCCTAAGCAAATAAAGCATCACTGTCCTATTAATTATGTGAGTTACGGAGCAATATTTTTCCCAGAGTCACCTACTGGTTTGCGTATTATTTTTCCAGGCAGCTCAGCCAGTAGCCTGGCAACGCGGTGACCTTATGCTCCGCACAGCTTTGAGAGCTCTAGCAGCCACACTGGACTCTCTGCACTGCTCCATATTGCTCAGCCCCTCATTAGCGCAATTAATAAGCCGCTTCTGTCAATTCAATCAAATGCCAGGCTCGACAGCAGCGGAAAGTTTTGGCAGATCGGGTAGGAGAGATTCTGGGCAGCACTGGGAAATTGCAGGAAACCTTTCATCTCCCCCAAGGAGCTGAACAAGAATGGGATTGTGGGCCTGGGATTCTCTCAGGTCATGTTTATTTATCGCCTGCTCGTTAGTATAATAAATCAGGTTCCCTTGTCACTTTGAATGAAATCAGAGGTTTGCTGGAAGGAACTTGGCAGAACACCTTGATATTATTCGTGATGGTGCAGACAAAGGCTCACGGAAGGCGATGCCCTGGCCGGGCAGCACCTCCCACGTGGCAGAAGCAGTCGGGCCACAGCAATGCGGTCATCCCAGGGCAGGGAGGGATGTGATGGGCTGGGGGCACTCTGCGCAGCCGCACTGCACAGCACGGTGTGCCGGGGGTGCACGGCGGTGGGAAGGGATGCTCCTCTGCTGCCGCCGGTGCCAGGGGACGTCGGGTGGGAGAGCTCCCTGCCCTGCCACTGCTCTGCCACCGCTGCCCTGGATGTGTGCAGGAGGCTGAGCTGCTCCTCCACCTGCACTCGCATGCACCGCGCATGTGTGATGGCATTTTACCTCTCACTGCGGACTTCGCCCCGGCTCTGACGTTGCTGTGCTCCTTGGACCCTGCGTTGGTGGGGGCTCCCATGGCCTTGGGCAGGACCCCGGTGGGAGGAGGAGGCCCTGGTTTGAATGGCGTGGGTCTGATGGGATGCTGCAAGGTCAGCATCGCATCTGGTGCTCTTCCCCCCACGATCCACAGGGCCGTGCCCCCATTGCACTGCTGGCAGCACCCCGGGGTGGCTGCAAGGCAGAACTGCGGCCGTTCTGTTGCTCTGAGCGCCCCAAGCAGAGCAGCACTGCAGGTGAGCGGCCCAGAAACGCTCCTAAAATAAACCCCCCCCGGGACATTCTTTGGTCTGGTCTGGCAATGGGAGTGCTGAACAAAATAAGAACTTTCACAATACTTATTCCCGAGGTTATGAAGTAACAACGGTGTTTTATTGGTCGATTTATGACAGCATTCGCTCTCCATGCTGGGATAGACGTTAAACTCCTCCTAACTGCTCAGAAGACACCATGTTGGGGGCAGCTCGTGCCCTCATTGCAGCAGGGCCAGCGGAGCACCGCGGCCCCACTCGTTAGCAGCTGTGACTCCCGCTGACCCACAAAGGCTCAGGGAAACAAACAGCCGCAGGGAGGGCAGAAAGGGCCGCGGCGTTGGCCGCACGCCTCCGGCTGAAGATGCTATTACTGCCGCAGCAATTTCCCTGGAAAAACGGCTCCCGGCCGCAGCTGTGCGAATAGAGGAGGAGGAGAAGGGCCGCTCCGCTGAGCCCCCGCGCCGGCACGGCCCCGTTCCTCGGCAGCGCGGTGCCAACGGGCGGTCCCTCGGTGTAGGCCGGGCCACCCCCAACTCGCACCTCCCGCGCGGGCGGCCCGAGCGAACGATCGGCGGACACCGCGGGGCTCCTCGGGGCTCGCGTGCCCCCCAGCGGTCAGCCCGGCCCGGCGCAGGGATCGCTGCCGGCGGAGGGGAAGCGCCGCTCTCCGACACCCCGGGGCGGGACGGGGAGGGGAGGGGAACGAGCCCGATGGCGGCGGTCGGAGCCGGGAGCGGCGCGGCGGTGGGGACGGCCGCTATGCGAGTGTGGCTGCCGTAGCGGTGCCCTCACGCGTGCAAATCGCGATGGGAAGCATTGATGGAGCCCAGCGCGGGGCCCTCGGCTTTGTCTGCGCTGAGGCGCTCCGTTGAGCTCTCAGGAGCCCGCGGCCGCCCCCGACCGAAGGAGACGCGGAGATGGACGC
>PPHD01004503.1:6796-22682 GCA_002909625.1 Bambusicola thoracicus | reverse complement strand
ATTTCTATTCCCATTCCTATTCCCATTCCTATTTCTATTTCTATTTCTTAGTTATTTCTTTCATTGTTTTTCCTATTAAGGTAGGTATGTTAGACTCTGATGATAGAAAAGCTTTCCCAAGTTACCTGTGCAGATCATTTTGGGAGACCTTTTAGGAAGTCTAACGTATTATTTCCAAAGTTCTTTTAATAGTGTGGAAATGCAATTAGTTTTATAGGAAATTGGGCAGTAAGTCAATACAACAGGAATTGAAGAATAATGAAGAATGATTGTGGAGTAAGGGAACTAGTTCATAAAGCACCATAAGCCTTATAATTTCTAAGACACCGGCTCAAATGTGATCTGTTTACTGAATGTAATCTATTTTAGACATGAATTTTTTTTTGTCATGCAAATATCTTGAAGAATGTAAGAATTTCTCTGGGTTTTGCTGAAGTGACTGAGATGCTTAACACTGAGAAAGCGCGTAAGTGTATTTTTCCAGGCTGTGCAACATGGGATGGACAATATTTCAGTTCACTGAGGACTTCTGTAACAGTGCCATAGTTGGCACATCTGCTTTGCTTTAACTGTATGCTCTAGGGTTTCCCTGAAGAGCCTTATTTTCTGCAATCACAGTGTGCAGGCTTTACCCACGTTGGCAAAGTGATCGGTATTTAATTCAAAGTAGTTGTATTCCACTTTGCAAAGAAGGTGGTCCTTTGTTTTTGGTTATTATTCAGTGTGAGAACACTGATTGTCTCTCTTATTTTGGGATTTAACTTTAGAGCAGTACCAAAGGAAAATCAATGTATTAGTTCATGTTCTATCTCAAAACCCATCAGAATTCTCATTTCTTATTATTTGAAGTTCGATAATACCATTTCAGAAAGATATTTAACATAAATGACTCTAACAAAGATCAGAAATATGAAGTCTACTGACCAAGACCTACTCAGAGTATGGTGCTAAATTTGTGCTTTGTGGCCAGTTCAAATGGCCTGTTTTTTAGCATCATGTCCTGTTATCATATGCAGAATACAGAACTAAGCAGTGATATTGATTTCCTATTTGTGAAACTGGTTTGTAATGTCACTGGCCTTTTAAGATTTGATGTTCATGATAAACTGTTTCAACTGGAAAACAGCTTTTTTTTTTTTTTTTTTTTTTTTTTTTTTCAGACCTTATGACATTAGGATCACAATTCTACTGCTGTGTCCCTGTGGAAGGAAAACATCTTGGCTTCAATTCAGAGAAACATCTAAGCATGTGCTTAACTCTAACCAATCCACTGGAATCAGCTAAACATGCATAAAAGCTTTGCTGACTTGAGCCTCTGGGCACTGGAGCTCATCAATAACAAAACTAAGTGGATTAAATAGAGACTGTGGTTCAAAAAACCATTGTGGTAAAATCAAACACGCTCCAGTGCTTTCCTGAATAAGAAAGCTTCCCTACTGTAGTGCTGAAATGCAAGAGCTGGAATGGGAAGAGGATCATGGGTTCCAGAAAAGGATGTGAAAAGCAAAAGTGTATGCAGTAGGTGGCTAGAGAGAAGTACAGGGAGGCAGGTTTGAAGTGAAAATGGGAATATGGAAGGATTGAGCAGCAGATGAATCAGATAAAGTGGGAGGTAGCCCCAGGTGCTGGAATCATCCACCACTGTCATTTTGCAAGAAAGACTCAAACTGACTGAAAAAATGCAAACAACCTATAGAGAAGGATGCAGAGCCAAATGAAACTCTGCTAGCCAAATGTGGAAAATTTTTCAAAAATGTATTTATAACCTTCTTTTAAAAAATGAAATAGTGCATCTGGCTCTCCACTGTGGGTGGAAAGGCAGGGAAGATGTGTTTTTTTGTGATACAAGAGGCTATTGAAGGGAGAATAAAATGCCAAAGCAGAGATGAGGTCAAGACTAGCAGGTGCTTTTAAAGCAACATATGAAAGCAACAGACATGGAGAGCCATCACTCCTGACAGGGAGCCTGGATTCCTGGTGGCGATGCTCTTATTAGTTCTTAATAGGACACAACCCAATGACATGGAGGAGAGCCCATCTAACATGTACAGGGAAGACACAGGCCACTGAAAGGCATCAATTGCTGCAGCTTCTCTAATCACTGTGTGATATACTAAGGAAAAGAAATGAAAGCCTTACAGGGAAAGGACAGAAAATGTTTGAAGCTTTGCTCTTTTGGTATGAGAGAGGATTTAAGGGGTTGGAAAAGACAGTTACAGAGGTTCCCCTGGACCTACATCTCTATTTTCATGTATTAATATATGTAAAGCTACATAGATATTGAGGAATTTGGTTCAAAAAGTTTTGATTTCATTCAAAACCTTCTGCTTCAAATGTATGACCTGAATTTCAAGCTATGCTTCATTTATTGTACAGGATGAAGAAAGAAAGGTATTTGGAAGAGTAAGAAAGAGAAAAATCAATTAAAAATTAGCCAAGCATTTCTTGTGGAACTGGGAGAGTTACAAACAATGCAAAATTTCATTTTCAAATGAGGAAAGAAATATGGTACAACTTATGTTGCCTTTGTCTTAGATAAAATCTAAGTATTCCTTTTTTTTTCTTTGTTCCTATTTGTGGGCCAGTCTGAAACTGCTAATAAGAAAGGAAAAAAACAAATTAAAACAAATAAATTAAATCCTAAGTTTAACAACAACAACAAATCCTCTGTTGTATTTTACTCATGTAAGTCATATCAGAAAATTGTACTCTCTGAGCATAAGACTACAAGTGTTTCAGAGGGATAGACGTGACAAATATAGTACTTCTACACTGGTAGCTCCCAGTTCTTACTGCATATTTTTTAACTGTTATATTTTCACTTTTTTTTTTTTTTTTAATATATTTACTTTCTTCCCTAGATATCTTCAGTTCAGCTACTGAAGATACGAAGTATCTTCAGGTCCAAGTAAACTCATGAAGAAACCACATTTGGCCCTCAGCTGGTGTGAAGAGCAGGCAAATGCTATTCGCAGGCTCAGCATCCTTCCTATGCCGAAGACATGGATTGACAAAATTTGGACTTAGTGGTTTCAAACTTCTGTCTAGTATATGATCTCTCCTGCAAGCAAATATTGGAGCCCATTTCTAGCATCATAATTCAGCTGCAAATTGTACAGGCATAGATATAGCTTTTCTTCAGGCAATGTGCTCTGAAAGAATAAACCTGAATTAATGGACTTAAAAAACCCCCAAGAGTAGAGTAATTTTCACCTATAGTACTACTATGAGGCATATTGATTGTTCTTGATTTCCTTTGATTTCATTTCACAGACATATCATAAATCCAATAAAAATGCTCACCTCTGAGCCTCACAAAATCTTGATCAGAGGAATGTGCTTTTCACACCCCTGCTCATGATCAGTCATTTCTCCTTTGCAGATTCTCTTTAACTTTGTAATAAGTGAAACTGAATCTTACATTGGTTCAGTTGCCTTGAGTCTGGACATAGGAAGTGGATCTAAGCAGAAATCTATAGTCTTACCAGGGTCAATTGCTTTAAATGGTCTTATCTAGATTGGGGGAAAAAAAAAGTAAAAATAAAAAAAAAAAGTACTTACTCTTTATTGAAGCTACAAGTCCTAGAGTTTTTTGAAAGATAAAACCTATTATTTCTTCTTCTTACTTCCAGCCTCTGCCTCATATCTGACTTCAGCATATTGCAGAGCTGTTTCCTAAGGTATTTAGTCTTCTCAGCCTGTTCTGCTGCAGTATATGCAGATACATTTCTGAACGTAAACCCTGTGGTAATATTAGGATTAGCTCATTTTTCCTACCACAATTTTTTTCCTACTGAATTTATCTTAAAATCTATGTTTTTTATATTAAAACTATGCACAGATCAGTGTTTCACTCCTAAAGCAATAATTCCTTTTCATCTATGAAAATGAATGTGGTGCTCACTGTAATCCATGCAGAATACCAGCCTGTTCTGCTTGATAATATTCACTTTCATTTTACATAAATGTCAACTCCTGATCCCCTGGAAGTTGACAGGAAATTTGCAATTGAATGAAAACTAGACTTCTACCAAAATTTGTAAATTTTCTAACAAAAAGATGATATCACCCTTTGTAAGTAAATCAAATCTGTAACACATCGTTTATTATATGCATATCACCTACAAAGATAATACAAAGAGCACTAATACTTTCTAATTACCTTTGTCACCTTCATGAAGTCCCATCCCATGGTTCGTGATGAGGTTAAGGAGACCCTGTTATGCCCTCAGCAGAGATGAGGCGAGTTGATGATCCTGGAGGTGGCGTCATCCTAGCTTCATGACTGCAAAACACTGAAATCCTCCCTTCTGAAAGCTGGAAGATGTACTGGAGGTACCATCAAACTGCTAATTCTTCTCGTCTACTGGAGGAAGAAGCAGTAATCTCCCTGTACACAAATGCGTCTGAGGCTATGCAAAAGCATCCATGCTTTTAGAGGAGACAAGAATCAAAACTGTTCAGAGGAAGAAATCCAAACTCTTTTGTACTTGCATGGAATAAATACATATCTTTTTCCTTCTCCTTCAGGACTGTGAATCTGAACAATCTGAATTAGCTCTTCAGGTCTCAACTCTTCCAAAAAAAAAAAAAAGTGTATAAGTTTACTGGGAATGTTTAACTTGTCATTTTCTGCCCTTGGGCTATTTCATTTCTGAAGTGAAGACAACAGTACATTAAATTTGGTGTTATCCTCGCTTTAAGTGTTTTCATAATATTTTTTGCTTGTTTCCTGAATGGAAAATTCAAATTATGCTACTCTTTGTGTCAGCTGAGTAAGGCAGCTTCTCTGGGGACTCCAGAGATGGGCAGGTTAACTTCTACGCAGCCAAAACGCTGTCACTGGCTTATGGAAATAGAAGAATAGATTTGGATGCAGTGCCACATTTTGGTTTGTGACATTTTGTGTCTTTTCTATTAAGATTCATTCTGAATTTGTAGGTCAGTACTTTTGGATTATTCCAGTTGGGTAAAAAAAAAATGGTGAAAGATCTGCACTGTAAATGCAGAGATATTAAACTGATCAAACTGATTTTTGGAGTTGTTGCATAAGGTGTTGTGAAAGAGAAATAGGCAGTGCTCTGTCAATACTGGACAACAAAGTCTTGAGATGCAACGATGGAAGGGAACACTAATTGATAAGTAAAAGAATGATTTTCTTGTGTATGGTGTCCTTCTAGTTAGCATCTATATAATTACTACAAGTTATATGATTTCTTCATACTGTGCCTAATAAAAGTGATGTTCACCTTGGTTTCTGTACCTTTATTTCCTAGTAACTAAGTTAAGCAGAGCTCATTTGTTTTTAAAGTTATCCTCCTTTCTTTCATTCCTTTCATTCTCTTTCCTTTTCCTTTATTTCTTTGTCTTTCCCTTTCTTTTTTCTTCCTTGTCTTTTTCTCTCTTTCTTCTTTCTTCCTCTCTTTTTTTTTTTTCTTTCTTTCTTAAGTCTGTTGGGATTTGTTCCTTATCTCTGTATATTGGATGTGGTTATCTGATTTTTAAAGAAAAATGTATGTGAACTAATGAACGACTGAGATAAAGTTTAACAAGTAATCAAGCTCTCCTGCTATAATAATTCCCCTGAGGTTTTACTGAAATAGTTGGGCCAGTTTCTATTAACTATTGATTTCAGTAAACACAGACATGGGCCGAGGAAGAACAGACATGTCCCAACATGAAAGTTAAGGAAATTTAGTCCTTAATGGAGAGCTCATTAAATTACCATGGACTGGGAAGCATATAAATTTTTATGCAAGCAGTGGCAATATTCAAACAAATCAACTAACAGGCTAACAACTAGAAAAATTAACTTGTAAATAAAATATCCTGTGTCTCTGGGCTAACTCAGGCGGGCACCTTTCTGCTTTAGTGAAGAGACGTGGCACTGCCAGTGTTGGTGACCAATGCAGGCCTCACAGCTTGCAGTGTCTAGGAAGGTGCTAGCTCTCAATACTTGTTCCAGCTGATGACAGAAATAAGAAGAGATTTTAAAAGAGATTTATGGAGATGAGGACAGCAGTTCAAGCTGACCTGATAGAGAGGTCTGCAGAGTTTTATTGTGATATCTGATTTTTCTCATATCCTCACGGTAAAGAGCACTATGCTATGTTGCTATACTTGGACAAGCTGGAGAAACTCCTTCGAGCACTCAACTCATGTAGTAAAAACGTTGCAGCACAAATCACTTAGTAGGCTTGGTAGAAATTTTTGTCCCCAGATGGTGATATATTTGAGCATCAGAAAGTACAAAAACTTTGTTTTAGACTCAGGGGATCTCAGCTAGAGGGAGGAAAAATTAAAGAAGAATAAATAGGAAATCTTACCTTTCACCCATAAAATGAACTCATTTCCTGCTCCCAGAAGTCCCTAAAAATGATGATTAATAGTTTTAAAACTACTCTCTATTCAGTAGGTAGTGGATTTATACATCAATACTGAATTTTATTGGGCTTTATTTCCAACTCAATTTGCAGCCTTCTGTAATAGAAAGTGGCAGAGGGACTGTTACAGGAATGAGTGACTTGCAGTAGATTATGACCAACAGTGAATGAAAATTGTGTGTTCTGCTAAAACTTCAGGGATGTGGACATGGGAACAGGCATATCTGAGGCAACATTTACATTAGGGTATGAAAGTTAAAACCATGAAACCTCACAAATGTTTTGAAATCCAAGCTGAATTCTAACACTTAGAGCTAATATCCCAACAGTGTAGCCTTTAAAAGTATTGAAGTTTTACAGATAGGTAATATTGACTTTGTGTGCTCCGGTATTTCCATACAATTTCCCTACTACAGATCTAGAATAAAGTATTTTCTCCTTTTTTATTATAGATTTGACACTGGTATCTCCAGAGCTCTCTGAACCCTTATCTCCATAATCTCCTGTGGAGTCCCAAGATGTAAACTTCTGATTTAGACACCATATGCATTAACTGAAGTAAAAGCATCCTCAGCTGAGAAGATATATGGGTAATTTTTGATCCTCACTGTGGTTGCAGTCATAGGTCTATGGAATGACTGAAATGCACTAAGAATGGAGGCTGTTCCAAATATGTGTCCTGAAGGTGTAAGCTGTGATGCTGCATTTGCTTGAATATACATGAGACCTTTTCATACTCAGTGGGTTAGAATATTTTTTTCCCTTGAGACTATGTCTTTGACTCATCCTGATGAAAAAAGAACGTCCCTTTCAAATTCATTGACTTTTACATTAGCCATAATTTGAGATTGCCTCTGTGGAGATGAGTTGCCTTGGGGAGTCAAGAATTTTTGAAAGAGAGAATGTAATGTGAAGTGGGATTGCCACAGCTGCAGTCCTTTCTTCTGCAAGAGGTGTTTTGAAGTTGATTTCACAGTAGGGTAAAGATAAAACCTTTTCACTGTTCATTAACCTTTATTTTGGGGTGTTTCTGTTAATAAGCTATCTATCTTGCTTTTGTTTTGCATTATTTTTGTACTTTATTCTTTGTTTTTATTTTATTTTATTTTTTTTCTGCAAATGTCTATATTGTCTTGTCATCTGCTATTTGCTCTTAGTTTTGGTTGCATTAATTCCAGTGTTATTTTTTAGATGTATTTTTCAGTGGAAGAATAAATCATATCATGTTGTTTAGAATAAACTTATTTAATGAATATAAAATGTTTGAATGATCCCTTATATCTCTGAATGCATTGTCATTGAATTACGTTGCTTTTCACAGAAACTTACAGCTAATCAGTTTATAACACATACATTTATGCTCTATTTCTAGGTATCTATAGTTTATTTTTAATTCTTTTGTAATTACAGACCTTGATACTATGACATAATCTGCTTGTCTTTATTAGAAGCAGAAGAAAGAATATCACCTGTAGTCACTTTCAAAAGCAGAGTCAGTTTAAGTCAATTGGTTTTATTATCACTGTGTTCTTCATATTCGTATGTCTCAAACTGGACAGAAGCCCTTTAAATTTATCTGCTGTATCAAGGTAATCAAAAGACAAGGAATGGTAGTCACTGAGAATGAATTGCTTTGGATCTCAGTATCATTATTTGCCTTGAGAAATACAGTGAGCCATTCAACCCAAGGAGGGATACTTCTGCTGTTAATCAGCAGTTTTAGAATGGCATTATTAACTTTTCTTTTAACTTGTTTTATTAATTAAATATTATAACTGTACAGTGAATAGATACAGGGAAGAATGCAAAGAGTATTTGATGAAGTCTGACAAAGGGGAGAATGTTCTAACTTTTTCAGAATAAGAAAAATATACAGCTCTCCATCAGATTTCTTAGGTTTGATGTTGAGACTGTAATGTGATCCAAAGCAGACAGCTCCTTTCTTTTAATTGGTAAAACATTATCACTTAGAGAGAAGATAACAGAGCAAAACTGTTAGGTGACAGTAAGATAGTAGGCTATATACATTGTTTTGTACTTATCAGTGTGTAAGAACATGTGAGTTTAGGTGATAGGCTTTTGAGTACAAACCTGAATTATTATTTTTGTGTAAATACTAGAAATGCGTCATTCAAAAGGAGAATGGAATTAAGAACAAGAAAATTTTATGTTATAAGATGGCTAGATTGACTGTATAGATATAGTTCAAAATCTCTGTATCTAGACATAAACTTAGATTGCGGCAGAACATGCTTCACTGTTAGACTGCACAGGATTTTATAGGAAGGATGTCTTGAAGGATAGTGAACATTTTTCTTAGTTCTCATGCATTGGGAGAACTTTGACTCTCAGAG
Organism: Bambusicola thoracicus; assembly: GCA_002909625.1. Classification (NCBI taxonomy): domain Eukaryota; kingdom Metazoa; phylum Chordata; class Aves; order Galliformes; family Phasianidae; genus Bambusicola; species Bambusicola thoracicus. Next base: position 13,945 of record PPHD01004503.1, on the reverse strand, counting down.
TGATGCTATAGGTGTCAAAACTTGAGAAATGCTAGAATTATATTCCTCAGTTCCTCAGTGAAGTATGATTTATTTCTGCTGAGATCACGGAATCCGTAGTGGTAATACCTGCTTTGTTCCACCATTCGTAAAAGCTTACCTTTAGGTCTTTAGGTGGTAAAGAGCAGAACATCCTTTACTTTGCCGTGCTAGTGTTTACCACATCTCCTGTCTAAATGTTGGAGTTCAACATTCAAACTGCTAATACACTCTAACAACATTTTGCAGATTATAAGATTATTTTTGTAACCTTTGTTTGCATGTGAGTTTAATACTAGTATCTCTGGTAGTTTCTTCATGTTGCACTTATCATCAAAGAGTGTGTTGTGTGGGCAGGAGACCTTGCTCTTGACTGATAAGCTGCAATTGGAATTCTCTTTCCAGAGCCAACAGGGATGATTATTAATTGTGATTATTTGAATATTTTTCCCATGTCACTGAAATAATAAAGTGCAGTTTAAGGAAATAGATTCTGGTCTGGTAGGAGTAAGTAGCAGCTTTCAGCTGGGTAGTCAGTATACTATGACAAATTCTATTGTTGTGGCAACATTGAGTTCTCTATGCAGCTATCTCTTCTTTTGTGGTAGGTTTTTAAGCTACAGACTAATTTAGACCATTGGTACCCAAGGTAGGAAGGTCATCGCTGACTGGCTTATATGTCTTAGGGTATTCCTCTTCTCTTGGTACACTAGATGTGCTCATTGTAAACCTCACAAGGCAAATTAGTGTACCCGGCTCAGGGCAGACCAGGTGCCTTAAGCTGCTGGAAAGAAATCAATTTACTTGATGGGGTCAAACTTTTATTTCAGGCCTTTTACACATCTTTTGCAGCTATGTCTTCTTTTAACAATTTGCTTCTTGGACTTGCACACTGTTCCACACTCTTTTGCCTTGATTTCCCCCATTTTAATTTTATTTCCTCCTGCTTCTTCCCACTTATTTTAGTTGAAAGTTCAACTGATGATAACCAATTTTTCTGTAACTTGACCTATATTGTGTCAGAAATTGCAAATAGCATATCACATCTGTTTTTGCTCAATGGGAAATGACATACTCTTCATTAAAATTTATTTCTAATATGCTTTGATTAATGTTTCAGACTATGCATTGTTTTACTTTTTCATTTTTGGACACTTTCTATTTCTGTTTTATCAATTCTATTTCCTCCAATTGTCTTAGACATAATGTATGATGTTAATAATATGTCAGCTTCGAAAATGAGAAGGATAAAGCAATATTTTGCTGAAAATTGCAGTTAAAGAGGAGTGTGATTTATAAAACTTGTTTGTTTATTGAGATGCCAGCTACAGAAAAATAGAGGAAGATGTTTGAATTTTCTTCTTCAAATTGTTGAATATGAAATCATAATTTATAGATGGAAGCTATTATTAGCTATTATTATTAAGCTATTATTATTATTATAATCTGTTATGTAAGCTAGCCCATTTCTGATTGAAAGGACCATCCATTTGCTAGAGCCTCTTTAATCCTCCTTTAAGTTTCCAGTGTTCCTTTAGAAGACTTTCATGCAGATTTTATAGATATTCAGCCCATTAATCACTTCTCATTTTTTTTTCTCTTTCTCCAGTAACTGTACTGTTCAACTCACCATGTTGAATGACTCATTTTCCTTTCACAGATCCAGATCATGTGTTTTTAATAGAATCTTCAGTCTATTTTTGTAGTATTTTATAATAGTACCCACCTTCCACTGGCATAAAGGACCAACTATTGACTGATTTGAAAAAAATATATGTAGGCTCATGAAGACTAGTTCTTACCTCTTTTCAACTGGATGAATGTATTTTGATCCTTGAGGCTCCTTTTAAGTCATCACCTAAGCTTGTGATTTCTTGTCTTTACATGTGCAGTATCTCAGCTGGCCAATGTGCTCCCATGTTTTTCTTCGGTTATAATTCCTCCAGACTGCTCCTGGACATCAACTCTAGACAGTTTCTTGGATATCAGGTATTCCTATACTGAGTAGAACTGTGATTCTTCTGTGCACGTTCTATTCTATGCATATACCTATGCCCAACTTCATATTTCCAGCTGTCTCTAACTAGGTTGCCATTACTGACAGATGTTTTTTTTCCTTATTACTATTATTTTCCCCCTATTTCCTCCTTTATTTAGGGGATATATACTGTATTTTTCACTATGTCTTTCAGTTATGTCCAAATAAAGTAATTTCTTTGTTTTGCTTTTTCCATTCCCCTTTTTCCTTTCCTTGTTTTTCCTCTTCACTTTGCTTCAGTTCTTTTAAGTTTTTGGTTTTGTTTCTTTTTTTTTTTAATTATTATTCTTTCCTCCCCATTTTTCTACTCTGACAGCCCTTCTGGTGTTAATTAAGCCTCCCAGTATAGAAACATTTGCCATCTTTCTTAATATGTTATTTCTCATTCTTCCAGCTCATTTAGGGAATTATTAAAGAATAGAAATGATCACCATGATTCCTTTGTTATTGCAAAAGATGTCAGCTTGGCATACTGCTAGTCCTCATCGTCTTTGGTTTACATTCAATTAGCCAGTTTTTGGATCTGTCCAATCCAATTTAAATTAACATTTCAATTACTCTTTCATGAAAGAGAGTAAATGCTTCATTAAATTACATGCCTTATTAAAATAGCCATCAACATCTGTAAATAAGCTTTCTGACATGATATTATACAACATAAATGATTTTTCACTATCACAAAAATACCTAAAGTACCTACCACTTTAGGTAGGCTGGAATTTAAAATGTTAGGTTCTTAATACTGTCTGCATGAGGAGATAAAATGCTGTCTGTATGAGGAGATAATAGACTGATTCAAGAGCTGCATAGTCTCAGGTTTCCTGAAAACATTTCTCTGTTTTAGAGAAATGGAGCACTTGAGTTTCTCTCAAATCACAAATGATAGAGCACTGTGCTTGTTACCGAAGAAGGACAGAACAAAAAGATATCTCAGTGCCCGTAGGTATTAAAATGAAAACATACCACTGATGGAGGGTGGATCAGGGTTCAGGGCAGGTATCAGCCTGAAATTTTTTGCCATTGCCCACAAGGCAACTTCTGCTGTCATGTGCAATGATACAGCGCCCTTGTGATGTTGATGAGATAGCATGAGTGTATCTGACAGCTATGTACTGAACAGAATGGAGGAAATGAACCAGAATTTGTAACTAGTCTTATATTCAAGTTCCCATAGCGTATGATGAATGGATTCACTGCAATTTGGACTCTTTTACTAGATATTTGTAATTTTTGGAGTCCTCTCTTCTTCAAGACACAATCTAGTCATTCCGTTATGCATGTGTATTACTTTTAAGGATGAACTGATGTACATCTGCATTCAGAAAAGTACTTAGAATTTGTCCCTCACTCTGAGTTATAACTGTGGAAAGCCAGCAATCAAATAATGTTTCATCTTATAGCAACCAGGAAGGAGCTTAAACATCATGTAAGGTTTGTCAGCCTTCCTGGCTCTCAGCAATCACTCAGTAAAGAAAACCAAATCTTTTCCTTTTTCTATTCCCTCACCACATATTTTAACTTGAACACGCCTTTCCTTCTGTCCTTTTTGCCCATAAGATGGAACCTGGTAAAACAACTGTCAGTAGTTCTGTTCAGGACAGACCAATGTCTCTGCTTCAGTAACCACAGTGCAGACTTCAAATTATGACATAAAAATGTTTTAGAACAATGAGATGAAAAATATCTATTTTTTATTGGCTGTTTACATGGTTACTATACTTAATATTACACTACGATGTTTGCTTTCAGCCACTGTTCAGCTGTACACATATATTTTGACCTTGATGACAGAAAATATTCTCAAAAGCTTAGTCATAAATTAATGTTGAAAAGATGTAGGTGACATTTTCTTTTTTTTTAATTTCAAACTCTACATCCACCTACGTTGTGAATATATTTGTTGGACAACCATTTCAGCGGTGCTGCAATGTGCAAGTACTTGCAAGCTTCAGACAGAAGTAAGATGGCAAGAGCTGCCATGGAGATTGTAAAATATTTATTAATAGAATAATAGTACTTTCTCTTGGATCCAATTTATAATTTAAATTGTGTATCACAAAGGTACCTTCATCCTTTAAAGAAAATTAGAAAATGTCAGTTTAGATATATGCTGTATATTCCTAAATAGCTTAATTTACTTCATATGTAGGCAACATAATTTGATCTTTAAATTTAAAAAAGACGTTTCTTCTTATATTCCTGAATAATGCATTTGAGTATATTCACTTTTGTTGGTAGAATAGTGTTTACAGACAGCTGAACTTCAAGTTTTTTATACAACTGGCCTTAGTTATAGAATTTGGAAAGAATTGAGAGAATATATCATTCCATATTTGAATCTTCAGAGAGTTTGATACAATTTCCAAGTGCCAGTGAAAAAAAAAAAAAAAGCTCCTAAATGACATGCATGTTAGAGCCATTTTGAGAGTCTGAAATTTGTAGTTGCTGTTCTGCATCTACCATAGACTCACTATGTAATTTTGTGCAGGTGATTTGGGGCTAGTTTCTTCCATTTTTACCTGTGAAATACCCTAAGGGGTGCTTAATATTTTTCAATTTCCATTCTTTACAGTTAGGGTTATAATTCTTAACATTGGTCTGTACATAGCATTGATGATGAGGTTGGAAGAGACCATGCAGCAACTGAACTTTCTCTGCTTTTGATCTTCTATTTGTCTTTCAGTACTGTACTGCTGATGGGCAGAGGAGGTGGACATAGTCCACTTTCAGACCTTCACAAAATCTTCACGTCAAACTATCCTACACTGTAAGCCTGTTCTGAAACTTTAAGTGTACAAAGACCTTGGAGAAAAAAAATATTTGTAAAGGACTAGGCTTTCTTTGACTGAGCTAAATTCTTACTGCAGCGTGGACATGCTGTGGCTCACTGTAGGCTCTCCACTGTAGCACAGCTCAGGCACATTTATATGACATAGAGATGTGAATTATTGGCCTATAGCAAGCCTGCAGATAAATGCAGAACCTCAGTTCCTTGTATCTGTGATTTGATCAAGTACTCAGTTTTTCTTAAGCAGAGGAAATTGCTTTCAAGCTATTTCTTGAAATGGGGAAATGAAAGATGCTCATAAACTGCTTCTAGGAAGAGCAGCACTAAGTTTGAGGTAGCATGGATAAGACTACCAGACTGGTTTGAGTACATCTGGATTTGTTGTTTTCCGCATTCTTTGTTAATCATGATGTTGTTATGAGTGACTTTGTCTTAAGTTTTAATGCTCTATCTGAACTGCAGATGAGTTTCAGCTTGAATGAGGAGGGGGTAGCAGCAGTAGAATAAGCATAGTTGTTTATCTATTTTTTTTTGTCAATTTCTTCTTCACTTTAATGTTTTTCTTTTAAAATAACCTGCTAGTTAGTATGCAAGGACATTTACTGTGTATCATGGCATGAGCAGGACAGTTATGAAAAACAGCTAGATTAAATTGTCAATTTAGAGACCAGATTGCAATCAGAATTTGATTTTGTGTCACTTTTTTTTTTTTTTTTTCTTTTTTTAAGAACAGGCTGGTAGTAACCTTCAGGAGCTGTAAGAGCAGCATGTGCTTGGATCAAAAAAGAGGCTTGAGCTCTGTTCTTAAATAACAGGCAAGTTCAGCTCTTGTTTACATGCATGAGACTTTTACTGATAATGATGAGCTTAGAGCTGTATATACTACTCATGCAGAATACATAATCAAGAGTGGAAAATAATTCTGAAACACCAGCTTTTAAAAAGACAGGATTTAGATGTGTTTGTGATTACAGTGATATTTTAAACAGTTTTCATAATAAAGTGCTCTGCATGTGTGAGTGTTGCTTACTGAGTGAAAGGTAGATCACAAATGTGTATGTGGGATCTCATACCTGGCAGAAAACCATTTTGTTTTCTCCTCTCTGCAGCCCTGTTTGGGCATGCTTCATTAGCTCCAGCTGTGCAGGACGAAGCAGAGGAAAGAGTCCTGAGACAAATCTGGATCTTGGGGTAAGGCCTGTATTGATCTGTCAGGTTGTAAAACTCTTTCTCCTGTAGTCTGTGAAAATTCAGAATAGAAGCAACCATCAAAGGAAGAAAAGCTTAATTTTACACAATAGGATTTTAAAATCTTTCCTTGTAATCCTAGATGTGCTTTGTTCTGACTGACTGGTAGGATCACATTTACGCCAACTTTGGGGGAGTCCCAGTGGGGCAAAATCGTTGCTTAACCTGGTAGATACCTTCCAGTAATGGATAGTTTATATGAAATGGGAGTGTTTGGATCAGTAAATCTTAACTTGGATTTTTTTTTTGCTAAGGAGCCACGTCCAGGCTCCATAACATTTCATCTTATAAGCTTCTGTAATTAGTTTCCTGTGGAATTCTTACTTTGCCATAGTCCTTTCTTTGTCCTTTCAAAACAAAACTGTTAAAGAATTTAAACCAATGGACTATAGATAATTTATTGGAAATCAAGGAACAGCTTTACACCTTCATGTCCAAGAGAGGCAGAAGACCTGAGATCCTGAAGGACATAGATGTGCCACCTATTCCTCAGTGTCCTCTATACTCAAGGAATTGTATACAAGAATCTCGGTGTGACTGTCTAAAGGCAAATAGGTACAATAAACAAGATTTAACATGCATTGTGACTTTAGAAATTGGAATAATGATAAAAACTTTCAAAAGACTAACATGAACTTTATTAATATTTAGTAATAATATTATATTTAGCTTCTGGGAACAATGTTTCTTTTTGTCGTGTAATCTGGAATATTTCAACTGTGTAACCCTATGTGGCAGATAAATACATTTCATATATATGTATTTTTTCACCTTAAAAAATATTTAATAAAACATTCTTTTATTTGCTGACTGATCCGATTTGTTCCTCACCTGCTCTTTATGTTCATGGTCTAGACTTCAGCTATTTTTATCTAGAAAGAATATTTTAACTATACTATCATTTGTGAATTAGCAATAATGGGAAGACTTTCTGGATAGGTACTGGCTATTCAACAGGAATAAAGTTTCCTTACGCTATGGTTACATAGAATTCTTAAATCTAAAGGAAAATAAGCCAGACCTCTACTGTTTCTACACTGTAAAGTTGACTCTGATC
>PPHD01004502.1:0-25355 GCA_002909625.1 Bambusicola thoracicus | reverse complement strand
CAAGGTCAGCCCCAAGCCATGACACCTATAAGGCCTGCCTGTGCCACCTGTGGGAATAGGGCATAGAGGGCAGAAGAATGCAAGCATCCTTTTAGCACTGCTCTGATGCTAGGATTGCTCCCAGCACACGTGCACAGCCGCTTCCAGGCTGCACCAGAGCTGGGCTGTGTTAGGAAACCACAAAGGCAACAAAGTACAGATTCTGATCGGAGTTCTCTAATCTCCAAACAAGAAGAAACAAACCTGGCAAATAAGATGAAGCTCCTTGCAAAGCCTGTATGCACAGATAAACCACTGCATGTACAGCTCAGAGCAATCCCAGTCACACCGTAGTATGGCCACAAATGCACACTGATACAACAACCACCAGTCAGTACACTGTGTGTCCTCAAGTCAGTAAAGCTCACTCATTTGAGAGTGAGAAAATACATCCCCCAGCCTATTTTGCTTGAAAGCAGAACACCATTAAGTTTGTGCAGAGCACATCTTTAGGCAGCAGATCTCTTTGCTACGGGGACAACAAACAGGACCTAATCATTAAGGCAAAACGTTCTGCACAGCTCTTGGAGCGGGCTGTACGCTCAGCACCAGACTTAGGGAGCTCAGAGGCTCTGTGGTAGATTGTTAACCCCAGCCTTGGGAAAGCCACCTGGAAGGCAGCAGTGTGTGCACTGGAGTGGCTTGGGTGATGGGCTCTTAGTGGGGCCCGCAGCTCAGCCTGGCCAACCTTTGTTTGAAGAGGAACAAATCAGGCTCTGGAGTCAACAGCCACTTGTGCTGCACGATGTTAAATGCCAAGAGGATGTTTCACAGACTCTAAGGAGTTGGGAATGAGAGGAGACGAGGCATTAGAGTTAGGGAAAGAGCCAGGAATACAGAAAACTGCCTGCAACCACCTTGATCTGCAAGCCAGAAAGGAAATCTCTTTTGGCCTTTTCCCTTCTGCTGGCTGACTGATGCTGCTCGAGGTCAGACACATGGGAGGAAGACGAGGCTAAATGCCTTCCCTTCATTCAGGAAGGGGCTTGGGACCGCTGCCCTTCCACCAAAGCCTCTATCCAGGAGCGATGCAGCCAGCCTCCTTTCCCTACAGGAAGGATGTGCATCCTGTTAACTCTCCCAGCACCTGGCCGTTGGCACAATGCAGGACAATGCAGCGTCACAACCACAGCCCGTGTGTGCAGTCGGCCCTTCATGAGGCTCTGCTCTCACCTCTCAGAGCCCAGCTCTGCAGCACAGCCAAACCAGCTGCAGGCCTTCAGTTTTGCAGTCTGGAAGCCAGAGGCCAAGCAATGTTAGGAGTCTCAAACCCCATCATTTCCAGCTCCCTCTCTCTTGGGCCCCAATGTCAGGAGCACATCAGAGGCAGAAATAAGCAGCACTGACCTGACCCTCTCCACCAGCCAATGGGGAAAGTCAAGTGGTATTTTCAAGGCAAATTTGGGGGAAGTTGGCAGCATTACACACACCACAGGCATTCCACTCTTTCTCGTCCACACAGTCAAATCCAGACTGGAAAAGCGTTGCTAATGTAAGGATAACATTCATTCAAGGAGCAACCAGACAAACCCTCTGAATCCCATTTGCTTGCATGTAGCAGCGTTGAACTCAATCAGTGCCAAAGAAAAGCTTTTCAGAGCCCGACAGTACAGCGAGGTGGGCCCAGGAGCCTTTCTGAGCCTTTCCTGTTACTGGGGTGGGGAAACAGCTGTTTCATGACAGCAGTTCTTGCCCAGCAGCCACAGGACACGTACAACACCACAGCAAAACTCATCAGCAGGAAGCAAACTGAGAGGATGTGCCCCTGCTTTAGCAGAAGGTACCCTTCCCTCCACAAATAAAAGTACATTGTCACCATCGCAGGAGCTGCAGGGAGATCTGCACTGCAATGAGACAGAGTGAAAGCAAGGTCAGCCTGAGTGCAGGAGTGGATCAACTCTTTAAACTCCTCGGGATTTCAGATTAGCTCTGACGTATTGATGGGATACAAACGGGAACACACACGAGTCAGCTTAACACAGAGAAGGCAGAACAAGGCAACCAGCATGCAAGAAAAAGGAGCTGCAGGGGAGAGGCAAGAGCTGTGGGAGAGGATGTGGTAACTGAAGAACGGTCAAGGGATACCCTTTGGGCCACAGCACAATGACTCAATACCTGAAACTTAAGGAATTGAAGAGCATCGAAGAAGGGGAGGGAATCTATTGAAGGCAAAGCACACAGTGCTCAAAACACACCAACGGGAGCACCACCACACTCTGCCCAGATACCTTGCACTTTAAAAGGTAAAGGCAAGAAGGACAAGTCAGGGACTACCATCCTAACTGCATATTCACATGATAAACTACATTAAATAGCTACTGCCTTAAGCACACCTAACAGTGGGATACGTGATCTGTCCAGTAGGATGTACTCTCCTTTTCCCAGGAGTGGTTGGAGTGTTTAGAGGGCTGGAGACCATTCATGACAGGCATACATAGAACTGATAATGGAACGGTACATTTGGCCACGCTGATCATGCAGGGGAACGCTCAGCACAGGAACCTGAGATGAGGTTTCCAGGAACACATCCATCCTCCTGCACATGGCCCAGCAGTGACTCTGTGCCAAGGAGGTGCTTCGGTCTGCAGCAAAGACAGGCCATGGGGCAGAGCGTTTTGGCAGCACTCTCTTCTCTGTACTGAAGTAGGTAACAGCTAGGCTACGGTGCTTGCTCAGTGCTGGCAGGCATGCAAGCCTGCAGCTGACTGCTTAGGAAAGTGAAGCACCCAGCCATTTTCTGAGAGGTGTTAGAGGCTGGCTTACACACGAGGCGGTTGCATCCCACCATTGGATGCTCATGCTAACCCTCTGCCTCAGGGCACACAGCGCTCCTGCTGTACCCCAGGGACATGTTTTAACCCTGTGGCACGAGACATGAACCAAAATACACTCACCCCAACGAAGGGAATGAACTTCTGCGAAGATTCCTCATCGGGGCTAAAGGCAAAGAGAAAAGAGCCGTTAATAACTCGCTTCCACGCCGGGCACAATACTCACTTTATACGTTGCATTCAAGCATGCAGCAGGGACGGACAGTATGCAAGCGCCAGTCCAATGTCTCCTCTCAAGGCCCCCTGCCAGCACGCTCAGATCTGCACGGGCAGGGAGGAGCACACAGCTTACAGCCCATCTCCGAGGGGAAGGTCTCTTCCTCCCTCCCGCCTCACAGAGAAACATGCTTTATGGCAGCACAGACACGCGGCCTCCTGGCTGCAAGGAGATGGATCTGTGCCACAACAACACCAACAACTGCGCGTTACTTACTGGGACCTGAAGCGCTCTGCACGCACGGCCGTCACGCGTCCCACCTTTGGAGCCACGTGCCATACCTTGCACATCCCAGCATCGCTAAAGCAGTTAGCCTGCCACGGGGTTACAAGCCGTGACACGTGGTTATTGGGACAGCACTGCAGGGACCCACGCGCACACACTCACACGGATGCACGTTCCCCGCCATCGGGAGCTTGCACAAGAAATGGAGCATACTGGGGAGGTCGGGACACCAGCTTGAGAACGGCAGACAGCTAAACCAGACCCAACAGAATGCACACGATGACCCGGAGACGCCTGAAGACAACACTACGTATGCTCTGGAAGCTGGAAGAACATTGCCTGTCCTGCTCTGCTCCCACCCAGGGTCCAGAGGGTGAAGGCAGCAGGCCAGCAAGGCAGGCCACAGTCAGACCAGGGGCCAGAGAGTCCACAAAGACAAGAGGGGAGGATCCAAGGGGGCCGGGAGGGTCACAGAGCCACTGCTCCCCTTCAGTGCTGCAGAGCACACCCACACGTTCAGAGGAGCTGAAGTCCAGCAGTGAAAGTGACTGCACGGGGAAGGTACACAATGCTTCTCAATGGCCAAGAGTGGGAAACTGGTTTGTCTGCCTTCCTACACCAAGATTCCTCACGTTTCTTTTTGCACATCCCTCAGTGCTCAGAGCACGGCAACACCCAGGATAGAATCCTGCACTGCCTTCACCCACAACGCTGCTGTTGTTGAGGGGCTTTGCTCCCTCCCTGCTCTGAATCCCAAGCATCGCATCTTCACTCTTTTCCTAAAGCACATCAAAAAGTGTCTCAGCTCCTGATGGTGGGTTGGTGTCCAACCACGGATGCAGGCCCTCAGCAAGTTTCTCTCTTCAGAGCACAAGGCTTCCAGCTCCCATTTTGTCAAGGGAAGGGAGAAACCCATATTGATGAGGCATAGTTTGGTCATCTCACAGCTACTGCGTGGCTGGGTTTCGGCTGGGCAAGTCCTGTCACACCCTCTGGGCAGCTCTGATCTTGTACATACACCTCTGAAAACACAGCTTATCAGAACAGTTGCTCTTCATGCAGACCAAAGGAGAGCTAAGATGACTCTGCTGCTTCTTCACTTGCTCTTTTCCACTCTTTCCTATTTCTTGTCCTTTGGGATCCCGAAACGTTCATCCAGAATCCTCTCACCTTCACCAGTATCTCTTCTACTCCTCCTACCACATGCATGAATACCCACCTTTAATGCAAAGCCAGACCTGACCCTGGATTGTGAAATTTTCAACTGTGGGTTTGGATACTTCATCTACATTTCTCAGGAATAGTAAATCCTAAACCCATGCAGAGAGGGCAGAAAGAAAATCTTCTTTATCTGTAATGGGTGGTTGTCAAATTCCTGTTTTTGATTGGGCACAATCCTTCCACCTGCAATCAATCATTCCTTTCAGAACAGATTTGCATGCTCCCTCCCCACCAAAAGAAATTAATTCAGATTGAACAAAGACACACAGGCAGATTTAGATGCTTTAAGGCTCTTAGAAACGAGAAGGGACATCACCAGGAGCCATCCACCTGACGAAAGGAAGAAATAATCTCTTTCACTTCTAGGGCAAAGGACAAGATAATAATCACTAAGAACAGTTACGCCAGTTGTTAGGCTTTTCTTAAGGTTTTGTTTGCAAGTTTCACCAGGTCTCCAGAGCTGAAATGAAGCGAAGGGATGAAAGGACTCCAGGTCCCAATGACATTGCATGAGTGACCTCTCTGCTTCCCATTAAAACTCTCCTACAGTGTTCTTGGTGCTCCCACAGCAGACTGGCTGTATGCAGCAGGATTTCCATTGTTTCTTGAGCCTTGATTCCTTCCTCTTCCACACCACTCTGTGGGTGCAGGTAAAGATTTCCACTGGCTGTACGAGGAGGTTCAGGCAGCAAGCAGCTATCTGGGACCAGGTCCAGCTTCACAAGCTGAGTTCACACTCAGCAGCTGCTGCAGGGTGCAGTTTAGAAGCAGCACTCAGAGAAAGGATCTGGACTCCGTGCCTGGCCACCGCCCTGTGGGAGCCAAAGAAGTGCAGCAGGCAGAAGACAGCATTATCCCTGCTTCCTATTGCCCAGGAGCCCACACAGGCTCATTCTTTAACACAAGGCAATTTCTTGTGCTTCAGAGAACGAGAGCTGTGGAAGTTCTCTTAAAACACGAGCTGAGAGCTTTTAGTGAATGACTCAGCCCTTTCCCTACCGGCGAGCAACGCTCCATTTCCAATAGCCAGGCTGCTTCCCAGCTTCATGCAAGGGCTATCCAGAAGCTACATGGCATGAGCTGTGCTGGATGCTGAATTGCAGTGACTGACACCAGCCCAGGTGTGCCAAACTGATCAGCAATCCAACCGCGCTGGGAGTGAGTGGCTGCTGACAGATCTCTAACACTGTGGGGTTTCTTCCAAGGAAGCAATGCAGAGAGCTACCAACATTGATGATGCACCCCTCCTACTGAGAGGCCCACCTCTGCCAGCAGGGTCTCAGCTCCCAAACATTTCCTGGACTGCAGTGCTTCTTGACAATTCAGTACCCATTAGTTCTCCCAACGTGCAGAGAAAATACCAGTCACCCACTATAATGCAGCCGAGTTGAATTGGCAAGGATTTTCTTCCTGAACACCTTCCCCATTCGCAGCCCTCTCCAGGTCAGGCCAGCAGATGCTCCAAAAGAATAGGACAAAGCTTTTGCACCATTCGCAGTCCACCACAGGCAGTACATGCGCCAACTTTCCGGCATGACAAACAGAACAAGGAGATGGGAAGGACAGTGGAGGTCAGTCAAATAGGGACAGCTGGCAATAAAGTTACAAAGCAGCTCATCACATACATCTATGTCCTAAGGACTGGCTAGCTGGCTTGGCTTTCCTTGGATCTTGGGCTTGTTTAACAGAGCAAATGCTAGGATACTGGGAGGTCTGCCTTGCAATGAATTTGTAGGTCGCGCTGCTGCCTATACACGGAGCACTGCCTTGAAAGCTGACCTCGGAGAAGCCATTCATCTCTGGCCTTGAGGGAGATGGTTTGAAGCAAGGGGTTCTTGTGGGCAACCCGTGGAGCACAGTTCCCACCACTAGCATCCATTCTATCTCCCCTTAGGCTCAGGGAAGTCCCATGTGCCTGTGATAGCCTGTCAGTAAGAGACTAGTCCTCAACTTTCTGATTACGGGCAGGAAAGTCATTGGTCTGCACTCAGACACTGCACAGCTGAGCCTCGAGTGGCTCAGCTCCAAAACCAGGGGTCTGAAACATGCCCTGATCCACTGAGCAGCACCTAGAGCACCCTGGTTTGAGCAGGTGGGGAATTGAAAGCCTGCTCAGCCCCAATCCTTCTGGAGCTACTCTACATCTTCTGACACTGCAACCGAACAGCAAGGATTGAGTAGGAAGTAGGGAAGAAAGACACCTACTGCTCAAAGCTACTTCCTCCATAGCTCCTTCATTCCTTTCACCCTATGTCCCGGCAGCTCATACGCGTGGCCCAAAGGCAGAGCAGTTCTTTTAGTAGGGCATTCTGCCAGCAAGTGCCATAGTTTCAAAGCAGCGAGCAGAATATAACCTTAAGCACATACTGAGCATCCCAGACTTGCACGAACTGTTAAACAAGGCACAAAAGACCAGCTCAAGGGTGGAAAGGAGACAGGAGATGGGAGAGGGAACCTAAAAGGAACTGATACCTTAGAGTAAAATCAAAATGAAAGCTCTTTTTCCTTTTCAGAAAGCAACCAAAGAAAGAGATAAATATGTTATTATACTTACAACAAAGTGATGCATTCATTTAGATAGCGCTCTTTTTTCATAACACTCTCCCTAAGAGCTGCAGTTCTAAAAGAGGCCACGAGGAGACAACTGCCCACTGCTCCATGGGACAGTCTGGTCCTCTGGCTCATCCTTTAGTATACTCATGTGCTGCTTAGCTGAAAGTGGAAGTCGTTTCAAAGCAGAAAGAGACACTGCAAGGCTGTGGGCTATGCCTCAGGTCTCACTTGGTCTCAGTGGTCTCTTCCAAGCAGGGTTTGAGTCTGCAGCATCACATGAACCTCTCAATAGCATCAGGCATTGTACCACACATTCTAAAATCTAAATAGATCAGACCAGACTGGTAAAGAGGTCACACACACCACTGTTTAAAGCGGGTGTTGCTAAAGTAGATTTTGTTGAAAAAAACACCTGAAATCCTCATATGACCTTTTTGAGCACATTAGACACTCAGAATGATGGAATGTGCATTAAATACAAACGTGAACCTGTAATGGAGTGGACAAAGCAGTGGAGAATAGTGCAAAATTCAGCCAGGGAAGGGTGCAGAGAAAACAAAGCAGCTACCAGAGAGGGTTAACGTTGCACTGGGGGTGTCTAAACTCTGTGTTGGTAACTAAGGGAAGTCTTCACACCAAAACCAACAGAAAGCTCAGAGCTTTGAGCACCCCGTGGCTCTCCAAACTTCACTTCTATCAGCACAGAATTAATGATCATGAATACACATTTTCATTTAGAAAAGCATTATGGAAGAGCTAAACTTCACTGAATCTTTTCTGTAAAGTAATGCAAAGGAGACAAGTGGAAAAGCAATTCCAAACAGCGGTGAACATTTCCAAGATGAGAAGAAAAATGTAACCATCCACACTCCTAATTCTTCCCTGTTCTAAAGCAAACAATGCACCAGTTATAGCAATCAGATATAACATAGGAAGGGTAGCTGTTAATTAAAGCCCTCCATGCCCCACAGGAGATGGCTCATCCTAAATGGATAAAAACCACTTGATGGAGGTGTTTGCCCTGCTCTGAAAACTGTATGAAATCGAATTTATTATTCTCCACTGTGCATCAGAAATAATGCAGCTCTCCTTCAGTGACAAACCACTCTTCTTCAGGGACAATGGCTGTATGAGGGTCTACGTACTTCTGAACCTTCTTTTTAGACCCCAACCCTCCCTCGGACAGGCTGCTTATCCCTTCACAGAAGTCTGGTAGGGAATGCCACATCCCACAGCCTTACTTCCCCCAGACTCCCAGGTCTCCAAAGAAATCACTGCAGGAAGTAACCACACTGTGGCAGACTCGCTGTTATCTAAGTGCAATATGTGGCTGCGTCCTGTACGGTCAGGCTCACAACATGTCTGCAGTTGTGAGTGATTTTACAACCGTGAGGACACGAGACAAGAAAAGCACTCCACCTCCATCGTGATGGCCGTTGTGGAAAGCCAGCATTATGTTAGCAACATACCTTTTCTGCTTGTATGTCAGCATCGCTTCGGCAATGGGCAACTGGTGTGCACAGTTTGCCCCTGCGATGTACTGCGTTATTCGGGAGACAACATCAAGTGTTTCTGTAACTGCAACAGAAAGGAGAGAAACAATGAAGTGACTCCTCAGACCATCACCAGCGCTACCCTCCGTTTGCTCAGCCAAGCAGCTGATGGTACCCAGCTAGCTGCAATCAAACTGCATCTTCCAAAGGAAGCCGTGCAGCCCACTCCAGAGCACTGTAAAGCTATCTAAAAACATGAAGGAAACATCCTCCAAGAGTGCCTGAGTATAAACACAAGGAAGGTACACTGCATATACAGGCACCTGGACACAGTATTTGTTATCAAAGCATAAGTTATGCTCATTAAAATTGCTCTCCTCTCCAAATGTGTGCCTGATCAGTCAACTTTAGGCATTTCTACATACCTTGACTGCGTGTATCTGCCAAAGAAAGTGCCTGGCATCCTCTCCCAGAGCCCCGGGTACCTGCTGCACTCACACCAGCGTTCAGATTTCCTGATTTCCTTGTGAGCTGAACAAAGTCACGCTGAGCTCATTGGGAAGACCAAGAGCCATGCAAGGACAGGAAGAGCACAAAGACCACTTCTGTGGCAGTGAGCGTGCCCGAGGTCTGTGAGAACGTGCTTCATTCCAGCCAACAGGAAGGCATTTCCCAAATGCCTTCCCCATCCCTTTGCTCCAGGAAGAGAGTCTTAATTGTGAAATCAAGCAAAAGCAAGCTACCTTCACCCAACACTTCTGTATCTCAGTGGGCATTTTTACCCAGAGCTTTTTTTTTCCCCTCACAATTATTTGGACAGGGAACCATAAAAAGCTATCACTGTTGGCCAGATCTTCCTATGCCATCATGGAGTTTCTATGCAGTTCTCACTGTACAGATGAAAATGGCGAATCTACAAGGCCTAGATGGCAAGAAAAGTGATGCTGTATTTTCCTCATAGTATGCAGGCTAGTGAATAACATGCAATCTACAGAGAATTTACACAGCTTTTGAGCTGGATCTCTGTAATTAATGATACAACCCTAAAAGCCAGACAACGGTCAAATTTGTACCGACATTTGTCTCTACTTTCAAGACATTAGAAGAAACCTTTTCTAGACATTTCTTCTTCCATGAGTTTAGAATCAACAGAAAGCCATGGCTGGGTGCACATGGAGGTCTCTAGTCCAGCATCCTGCTCCAGGCAGGACTAACTTCACTTCTAGAACAGTCTGCCCAGGGCTTTGTCCAGCCAAGCTCCCACCTGCTGAGAAAAGCTCTGAATAACCCCTTGTAAAGATGTTCCCTCTCCCCTCTCACCGCTGGAGGACTCCTATGAACATCCAGCTCCCTAGGGAGCCTCCCACACCCTCTGCAGTTCCAACAGGAACACTGCAACCTTCCACTCCTGCAAGTGCTCCAAAAGCCCCAAAGCTTTTTCCAGCTCATGCAATTTCTGTGGGGGATGTGCCTCCATAGCATCACTTCTCAGTGATCAGATCTCAAGCCCTCAAACAGCCCTAAATGAAAGATGCAAATCCCCCTCTCCTGTTTCTTTCTGTTCTTGAAGGAACAGATGGAAAAATGGCAAGCATTCATATTCATGCAAATAAATACTATTACAAACAGTAAGGTTTTATCCCAGCCTAGAACAGATTCAGATCAGAGCAGGGACTTGCTGATCTGGCCTAGGGCAGCTCTCACATGTCATAACACTGGTGAGGAGCAAAATGCTTTTTTAATGAGAAACATCCTGCCAGCCAACTTCAGAAGCTCCAGCATTGCCCTCCCATGCACCAAACAGAAGTCAGCCTTCCCAAAGTTTCCAGCTTTCCAAATGTTTTAAGGCTGGACAGCTTCTGAAGAGCCACAGGAAGCACAGAACTTGGTAGCGAGATCTCCACATCAAAGAATAAAGCTGAGAGCTAGGTAAAACCAGCATGACGCAGGCACCGAGCGTCTCGGAGCCAACAGCTGTTTGCAAACCACCAAGTGGAGGACACGCAAAGGTCAGCATCTGAAAAGGGAATGTGGTAGAGGAAGGGAAAAAGAGGAACAAAAACATTCGTCTGCTTCCTCTGGTATTTACTTGACCTTTGCTAAAATTACTCATTCGAGCCTTTTATCCCACACAGGCTGGACACAGACACATGGTCTCTTACCAGTGGTCTGTGCTTCAAGTTTGTTGAACAGATCTCTCCAGGCTACATCTTGGAAGAAGTTGTTGTATCTATAATCTACAGACCCCAGATACTTGGCCACTGGATGAGAGCCTAAGAAAGAAAGGAAAATGTGACAGTTGTTCCCCCCCAGCACTGAATACAGGTGTGGCTTTTATTGTTTTGCCTGTAAAGAACTCAATTCCAAAATCAAACTGCACTAGACGTTCCAGAAACAAATCGCCTCAGTTAGAACAACGTAATTTAGTCCAGCTTATCTCTACGAGAGCATGCAAATAGACTTCCCAGCAGAGAGACTGCTTCAGCACTGCTGATATCTCCCAGTGATACCTCCCCTTCCCCCCGCCAAGTTAAACTTTAAAAGGCCAAGGCAAACAGGACTGGGAAACTCCTGAGGAAATAAATGATTTGGGAGGCACGGAGGCCCCTACAACCCTCCATCTCAGTTCTGCAGACAGCTCTCCTTCCCCACAGCTGCACCGTGGGCACCACAGATGAAGGAGACTGACTCTCTCCTCCAAATGCCATTCATGCATCATTGCTGTTTTGCAATACAGAGAAGGGGAAAAATCACCTGCAACTGGGAACTGCCAGCCAGGGAGCCTTGCTTAATTGGTGGAGAAACAAAATGGCTACTACCTCAATAAGTAGATTGTAATTTAAAGACAAAGGGATGAGTCCAAGGATTATAATCCCTAGTGAATGTTGGCATGTGCTAACGCATTCTTGCTTAGGGCAAGGGTCTTTGCTTGCCCTAAGCCTCCCACTCCTCCAGGAGCATGGATAAGGCTTACTGTCCCAAAGCACGTATCCAGCCCTGGATGTAGTCCTGCCTTCATGCCTGCACTGAGCAGGAGCGGGAAGGCATTGCAGCTATCACTTCTGCCCTGCAAGAGGCCAAAACACCTGACACTTTCCTTTTTAGGTGGCACGTGTCCCCACATCAGACAACCTGTTCTCAGAACTACTGCTCCAGCCTACCAGCACAGGAGGGTAGGTGCTCCAGACCTGCACATTTCAGGCCTTGCTGTTCCCATGCCCAGTGCATCTTGTATATTTGCAGCCTGTTTTCACCCTTCCTGCGCCCTGAATTCTCACATGGAGCCATGCTTCCAGAGACCACAACAGCAGCAGCTTCAGCTGGTCATCAGCACCCCACAGCTCCTCCCCAAAACACCTGATTGCTTAAATATGCTCAACACCCACCTCTAAAACTCAAGGCATGGAAACCCCATTGCTGCTCGTCCTCTGAACTAGCCCTGATTTTCAGCCTTCCACAACAGGTTCCAGCAGAAGGTCTCTAAGCTCCCTTCAAGCATCATTAGAAACTGAGCTGTAAGTTCTTTTCTGGATAATGGCTGCTTGGAGACTTCTACATCTTTTATAGTGGAGCTTTAAAGAGTGAATGTGCAACAGCTCTGTCTCATGCATTGGAGAGGTGACAGCTTTCCCATGTGTTGGGCAAACACATCACACATGGCAGATGCAGCTGGAAACAAGAACCAAAAGATCTCTCAAAAAGTTCTATCCATTGGAGCTAAATTAAGTGCGAAAGAACCAAAAACCAAACACACGCAGACACAAGAACCCTCAGCCTTTTTTTCCTCCTCTTTTTTTGCTCCTTTTCATCTGCTTTCTCACCAGTTTCAACATTAGAAGTGTCTTTTGGCCATAGAATCAGAAGCACAAAGCAGGACTGAACCTCCCAGTACAGATGGTTACTGACAGTAAGCATTTCTCAGCGTTAAACCACTACAGGCTGGCTCTTCTGTCATTGCAGCATGGAGCTGTGGACTAAAAAGGTCAAACCAACTCAGAACAAAAACAACTCCTTCCCAATCCTACTTTGAAGCTGCTACCAACAGCAGAAAGTTTATTCCTTTTAAGACATTCATGGCATGGTCACCATTCTGCCTTTGGTGCTCTTTCAGTTGTCAGAAAAGAGAGGCTGCTCCTCAATCACTTTAATGAGCTGCCAGAAAGCTGGCCAGAAATAGGCATCTCATCTGACCAGGAAATACTGCAGACCCTATGGCTGTGTGCTTGCCTGTGTTTCTACTACTTAAAGGGTTCTCTCTCCTACTCCTGCTGACCCCTTTGGACATGAAACGCCTTTCTTACAGAAGGATCTTGCTCTTGTATTGCCTTCTCTGCTTGACTTCTTCAACTCTCACTACTATCTCAATAGCCAAACCCTCACTGCATGGGGTGCTGGGCAGCAGCTTCTGGTGCCTACAGGAATGCCAGCAGCTGCTTCCAAACCTGAAAGAAATGCTGGGAAAAGCACTTCCCAACATTACTGCTGCCTTTGCCACCCAAGTGCCCTGCTCACACAAGACAAGCCTCAGACTAGCCCAGCTTCTGGCCTCATATACCTACAACCACAGCACTGCCCAGATGTCCCTGCCTGTAAGCATTAATGAAAGCCTGTGCCCCCCCCGGCCTCTCTGCTACAACATTCCTCACATTTTTGCCCTCCACAAACCCCTAATGCTATTATCAGTCTGTCCCCGGACACAAGGGATACAAGCTGGGTTACTTCCCAGCCAGGCAGGCTTGTGGAGCTGTTACAAGGGCAGAGATAAGGTGCTGGGAGACTGAGGGAAGAACCTGAGGAGAACAGCATGTGAAGGAAAGGTCAAAAGCTGCATACAATTTCAGTGATTTAAACTCTCGGCAGTCTCAAAGCCTTTAAAAATATTTCATCTTCCCACTCCTCCACCAGCAGCATTTTCTGTGTTAGCCTCAGAGAGACCACAACAGTTACTGCTTGGGGAAACAGCGCCCAACCAATTAAAGATTTCAGCCAGAGAAAGGCCTTCAAGAAAGAACATTATTTTGTGCATACACTCTATCATGATACAAAGATATATACGAGCCTACCCATATGGGAGAAAGGACTCAGCCCCTTACTTCAGGCTTTGACATCAAGAACGAAGATGAAATTCACTCACACGAGCAACGCAAGCATCAAATAACACTATGTCAGCATGACATCTTTCTGATTTAACAGCCATACACCTGGCCAAAGCCTTCGGGAGGACCACTGCTAAGGGAACACATCACATTTAACTCATTCATCTTTCTATGAAGAAAAATGGTTCCTTATTTACCTAGAGGGATGATCAAAAATCGCATGTAGCCAAGCCAGTCTGGGGTTTTGTGAGACAGCTGCTCTACAAAGAGCCTCAATACAGCACTGAGGTAATTCTGGGCTCCGGCCACTGCAATTTTAATTGGGCTTGGAGGCTGAGAATTGCAGTTACAGCTAGACAGAAGAAGAGGGAACATATTCATAATTGTGTTTCCAACCAACTATTTCAGAACAATTAAAAAAAAAAAGGTTAATAACTGAAGTAGAACACAGCTCATTCAATACACAAGGCAATATCACAATGATTAGCAGCAGCACTGTCAATAAAAGGCAACATTGCTCAGTACTTTAATTGGTCTTCCTGATTTCTTTCGAATGTTTCAGTAGTCTCTAAAGGGTTGGACTCGATAGTCCAGGTTGGGATGTGCCTACTGCTGTGACAGAACACAGCCACAGCCTGGGAAATGCCTCCAGGAACTGAGAACATTAACCGGGAATTAATTCAAAGTGTACGGGGAGAAAGAACAACAGCACAACAAAACTGTTTTAAGATCTGTTAGCTTTGCATGCTTTACTTATTAGATCTGACACTGGAGGCAGGCTCCGCAGTACAGTCTTGTAATATCAATGCTGTCAGTGTAAGGAGACTTGTATCCCCCACACACAGTGAGGAACAGCAACACCTTGCAGGGTTGGTGAGTACTGAAGACCCACACAACTCTGACTTCAGGAGAGTAAATTAAGGAGAAGTATTGGAAGGGAAAATTATTGCTCCCGTATCAGATGGAAAACTCCCTGAGTGCTGGGGCATAGGAGCTGAGAGGCTTTTAGTGCTGAGGACCACAAGCCCTCCTTTCTAGAGGAGACCTGACAAGCAAAAAGGCATGACTTACTATCGCTGTATCCTGGAGACAATAGTGCTGAAAGCTGCTTGAATATCAGCTGAGGAACACGTACAGACCACTGGCAAGGTATGCTTCTGTAAGACATCTGACAGGTACTAAGGAGAGAACAGAACATATTAAAACCCTTCAGTTTGTCACAAGAAGAAAGTCTTATCTCCCCATACTCCCCATACTCCCATGAATCCTTACAACAAAGTGTGGGCATTCTCCCCATGACCAACATGTAGGTGACAGCTACTTCCCAAACACTTCTCTCCTGTGCATTAGTGAAAGAAAAGCTTTTCCTCTAGAAAAGTGGAAGCACTGCATCTGTTTGACAAACACTAACGCTACCTCCAGGACGTGGCATTTTTGCTAACGCTGACTCTAGGAGAGTAATTCGTATGGCTACAGAGAGCAGGGCAGGAGCAGCAGTGCTGCTAACAGCCAGCACTGGGTAAGAGCAGATGCTCTTTACTCACCTGTTTGTGAAGCTGAACATGCTCTGATTTAAAAAGACTTGACAAATGCAATATTCTGCCTACCCTTGAGTACTAGAAAGAAAAAGGCAAAGACACTGACAACACATTCATTGTGATTGACTGCTCCCATTCCATGCACTCCGAGGAAAAACAAGTTAAAAACACCTCAAGTACACATGGACATAACATTGATGAGACTCAGCAAGTACCTCACACTTTCAAACTCTGCCCAACCAACCCATGCACCACAGCCAATGCCATCTTTGCTTCATCTGATACTGCAGGCAGTGCCGGAGGAAACATGCACAGCTTTCTTTCCAACATTGGGAAACATTTCTCCGAGTAAAGAGCAGCTGGAACCAGAAGCTCAGCAGGTTTTTTTCATCTCTTACACACTGAGGGCCCAGTTCTTTCAAAAGCAGAATGTGAAATCAGTCGACATACTTCCAAAAACCTGGTATACGTTCTACAGCCCACAGTTGATCAGTATAGTTTTCATGTGCCTCTTCTGTACATATTTTATTCATGACCCAGACTAAGGATCAGAAAAGAGCAAAATTTGTTCCAACCACCCATCCAAACCCACTGCAAATGACTCCATGTTGCC
Organism: Bambusicola thoracicus; assembly: GCA_002909625.1. NCBI lineage: Eukaryota > Metazoa > Chordata > Aves > Galliformes > Phasianidae > Bambusicola > Bambusicola thoracicus. Next base: position 9,529 of record PPHD01004502.1, on the reverse strand, counting down.
TGCGTAAGAGAACAGTGCTCAGTTCTCCTTAACAGAAGTATCACACGCTAAGAAAAGATGTGATAACACGTCCCTGGCCAGGAATCACAAGAATGCATGCAAGGCAATACTGCTGAGCTGAGGTATTTTCTCCTGTGGTCATCACCTGAAAGATCAGTCTAAACCACAAGTCAGCCTTTTCCGATTCCTTTGTCCCACTCTACCATAGCTGAGAAGCAAATACTTGAGTGCAAGGGTGCAGCGTGCTGCTAACCCAAAGAAATGGCATTTCATAGAACAGAAGAAGAGTTATTCCCTGGAATAACTGAGTAGCAAAACCTGAAAGGATCCGTAGCATCTCCTGGTCAAACTGACCTATAGGCACTGAATCCCAGCATGCTGCAACTCCCCTGCACCACCACTGCTCTTCCAACCAGGGAGCAAAGACTACTTGGTTAGAGGTAAAGCTCAAGACCGGCCCATTCCCAGGGACAAACAGCCAAAGTGAACTGATAACGCGTCTCCTGCCTTTTACCTGTCCTTGCCAATCTGAAGTATTGACAAGAATAATGTTTTCTGGCAGCTGGTCATCAGAAACCAGGATGTGATTTAGTTGGTCGTACACAGTTTTCCTGGGGATCTGGAAACAAAGACACAGAACAGGAGGAGGAATCAGTTCTAATCCTCAGAGCTTTGTCTGTCATTGCTCCTTCTGCAATGCACCTTTCTTAAAGTCACTTTATACCAACTACCAGTAGCTCAAGGAATTCTGGATTTATAGAAGCCAGCAAAAATCTTTATCAAGGAGGGAGTTAACGGAGTCCTGCAATTAAAAAGAGCATGGCGCAAAGATACTTTGCATAAATCACTCTTAATTGCAAATCCTTGCAATGTGCCTTATTTCCAAAGAGCAATTCCTCAATACATCCCTATTTGTTACTCACGACAACAATCCATTCCAGTGTTTTCAGTTTATGGCTGGCTGACAAAGCAACAAGCTGGCAAAAACCAGCAGGCAGGACGGAAGGTACAATATCAGCCAAGAAGTAAATTCCCTCCTTCCTGGAGCTGCAGGGTTCAGTTACTTTCCAGCAGGGACAGCACTTCGGCCAGAAGGAAAGGGATGGCAGGAGACAGATGGAAAAGACAAAAACTGAGTGGTTGGATAAAAGGCAATATTTTTCACACCTGTAAGTGGTGCCGGGTGTCTGGAGATCGTTCATTGTCCAGGCTGTTTGCCCTCTCATTCTGCGGCCTCACCGGCTGCCTCTCCTTCAAAGATGTGCTTCTTCCCCGACGTCCAGTTTGCTTTCCTTCAGACCTGCTAGAAACAGGTGCTTTCAGTCCATGCTTGGCTCATATCTGAGCAAGATTCATCCCCAAACTCCTACATCACCCCCATCTGGCAACCTCAGCAATTTAACTGTAGGCACTGGAGAAGCATGCGTAGAAATCTGAGGCAGCATGAGACCTGTTAATTCTGCATCTAATGGTACAGAAGTTATAGAGAACAAAGTTCAGCTGCAGAGTATTCTGTCATCATGTTTCCAGAAGTCCCAAGCAAACTTACACAGCCCATACCAAAAGCCACACCATCACTGCTAATTGCCACACCAGCATAATGCAACCCAGCTACACAAACTGCAGGCACACGCTGAAGAGTAGCACAGAAATACCTCTTCAAAAGAGCAACCATTTGCTTGAAATAACCAAAGAAACTATATGGTTGGGTTGTTGAAGCCCACCTTCACTCTGCCCTTTGGGAACTCAGACTTCACAACTACCTTTAAAGCCAAAATCTGCATCAGAGAACTTATCTTTGAGCACGAAGCCCCAGAGTAAATGGTTGGACTAGATGATCTTACAGGGTGTTCTCCAACCTTAATGATTCTATGATCCCTGAGAAACCTCAGAGAAGATTGCTCTTTGTGGTTCTTAGAATGCATTTATCAAGCACCCAAGTTCCTTCTCCCAAGTGCCTGAACACAAGGCCAGTCTCCTTGCTTGATGGCTAAAGACCATGCTGAACAAATGATAGCAGGCTGCCCATGGCTTCCCAAGGAGCCTTGCAGCAGGTGCAGTGCTGTGTCACTGCTCTACCTGGTGGATGGGATAATGAGGGACTCCGTCTTGGTGATCTTCCCGCTGGGTGGGAGCTTCTCAACAAACACATCTGGTGCGGGAAGTTCTGCTTCTTGGACCTCAGCTTGCTGGTTAGACTCCTGCAAACACACACAGAACCACATGAGGAACAAACACTTCCCCCTCTCACTACTGCAAGGGCTCGCAGGACACACGCCAGCTTGGCTCTGGCTGGGCCACGTTCAGCCTCTCCCTTGTAGACAAACGACTCACTGCCAAGGGGACAAGCCAACACTGGCTATCTTAGGCTCCCTGTTCCTAGCTCTGCCTCACAAGGGAGCTGGAGGCTGAAAAGGTGCTTGAAAATACTACTTTGGAGCAGGCACTCTCTCAACTCAGCCAAGGACAAGCTTCCTTACACAGCACTGATTAATTCAGTTTACCCAAAAGAACCAGTGGAGAAGCAGAGAGAGAAATACATAAGAGAAAAGTTACAAATAGCGCATCTTCAGAAGAGCAACTTGGGCTTTGGGATTTTCCCCCAGGACCAGCTTGATTTCTGCCAATTCAAATCGATGGTGTACTTCGGTCTGGTATAACGCACCAGCTTTGAGGATGCTTTTCAGGACAAGACACATGCTCAGTAGTATCCTTCAGGCCAGCTTGCCTCCAATCAAGAAAAAGACTGAATGGAAGGCCACATAGAGCATTTGCATTTCAGAAGGCTGAAAGATAATTACCTCTGAGAACTGAGGTCAGGAGGAGAGCCCAGCACTATCATCACTGCAGCTATCAGTAATCTACACAGGTTGTGATGCATATGCAACTATAAGAACAGACAGACGTGCTACCAAATGCAGTTCACAGCTGACACTCAAACTGCCAGACAAAGAAGTGAGTTTCCAACTTACAAAAGAGACAGTGTCAGAAATACTGTCGTCTGTGTGTTTGGTTCCAAGACTCTTTGTCTTTTCAGGCACTTCTACCTGCTTGAGAGGAGAAAACCGTTAGCAGGTACAGCAGCAGCACAACTTTTCAGCCACACACTCTGGATCAGACTGTTTGAATGACACAGTTTGAACGCTGACCAGCACTGCAGGAGCACTTAAACATGCATCACCCAGAACAGACTGGCCTGCAGCTGCTTCGCAGAAACAACCCTGGTGTTGCCACAGCCTCCCAGTGCTGCCAGGACCTGGCACGTCGTTGATGACAGCACAGAAGCAGAGCAGACATGGGATGCAATGGGTAATGGTCACAAATAAGAAACGTGTGTTTGGTAGACCAAGGGAGGGCGCTCAGGGAAAGGCCTGCACAAAGAGCCTCTATTACAGTGCTTCTGGGCACAGAGAAGCAATGTCCAGACCCCAAGTATGCTCCTACTCTCTGCTTAGGAGGGATGCTGCTGATTAGTGCTGTGAGGTGCTTCAGCACCTTCCCTTCATTCAGTCTTAGAAACTCAGCACCTAAAACCCTCAAACAGATCTATAACTCTACGCTAAAAGCTGTACTACACCGTACAGAATATAAAGAGAATTCCTCCGGAATTGGGCTGATGTTCTCTGTGCCTAGAATGCTTATCTAAACAGGGATGGAAAAGAGTGAGCTCCCCTTCAGAATCCTCTCCCAGCCACCATGAAAAGAAACACAACGTAGTGTGGTAAAGGCTTCCCTGAGCAGTGCCAGGGAAGTCCCTAAAGCTCCCAGGCAACATCTCCCAGCCTGGCTATTGCAAACACATGGGAATCTGGAGATATTCATACCATTGGCAATTATTCAATACATAAACTGAAGATGTTCACTTGATTTAATACTTTATTTGTGTTAAAAATAAATAAACCAAACCACGCTTTCTTCGGAATATTCGTGTCTCTGCATCTGAGTCTTCAAAGGAGGTCACAGAGGGTGTCTATTTACATGTATAAAACAGAGATGGTGCAGGTAACAAGGCTGAACACGGCAGGATGATACCAGGCAGTCAGAGCACTTGAATTTCAAAGGGAATGTAGGTGGGTAGGAAAGACCTCGAGGCCACTATATTAACTACAGGCAGATAACCTTCTTGAAACGACTTACAGGACTCGATGGCTCTCTCTGGCTCCTGATGCTGTGGATGCTACCAATTTCTGTCTGAGAGCTGGAGTGTGACAGTCCTTCAAAATAAGGTCTGCAGAAGGAAAGCAAAAACAATTTCTTGTTATTAAAAGCATTAGCAGAGGAGGTCCACAGCAAAAGAAATGTGATTGTTCCGAGGCGCCTTAACACTCCTCAGAAGTTCCAGTAAAATTCAGAAGCCGCTTTTGTTCCTCTGAGTGAAAGGAAAGGGGAAAGAAGGTCTCCAGGACAGCAAAGGAAACGAGAAAGTCTGAGGACCTCTGTCTAGTTCTGACACTGACTGACCTCCACTTAACGGCTCCAACACGTCAGCTGTCTCACATTAAATCATATTCATAAAGCTCTCACAAGGAATGCTTGCATGCTCTCACACTACACGCCAAACTGAACTTTTTATTTCCATAAAATCTGAGATGGGCCCACGGGTCCAGCATTTTCACACTGCAGAACAGAATGCACATTAACTCCGCAGAGGCATTTGCATCTTTCCTAACCCGAGCACCAGGTGCAAAGTTTCACACTGCAAATTTTGTTTCAGCTCTGCAAATGCTGGCTGAACAACATGCCATTCCAGGCAAGGTTTAGCTCTTGATGGAGAGACAGCAAGTGAAGGAGAGTTACTGCACCCCCACCCATACGCTGCTCACGTGGGTAAGTGACTCTTGATGCTAACATGCCTTTTATTTCCAGCTTGCATCTGGATTTGGCTGCCAGCCTTAGGATCCAATTACACATTTGCTCAATAAGATAAGATAGCACTTACAATCAGATTGTGCGTCCATGTCAAAAGGCAGATCAACACAGAAGGCTTCAAGGCTCAACTATGATTTAAGGAATTGATTTTTTTTTCCCCAGGAAAAAAAAAAAAAGATGCCTACAACCTTCAGCATTTACCCCATTCCTTTCACAGTATGAACATAAGGACCAGACAGAGCAAGACAAAGTGTCTCCCCAGGATCAACTAGAAGTGATCCCTGGCTCAGTTACAGAGAGCTGTCATATATCTAGCACAAAAGCTAGTTTGAAACAGGCTTGACTGTATCTATCTGTGCTGTGGTCAGTTCCCCTTTGTAGTCTCTACAAAGGCTCTTTCCACATAGGATCCTATCAGCTTTCCCAGAAAGATTGCCTTGCCCATCACAACTTTCTGCCTCTGCAGCTTCTAACTGTTCTATTGCAGCACCAGAATTCCTGTCTGCGTCTACCACCTTTTCAAAACACTTGTGTACAACTTAATTCCACCGTCTGCCCATCAGCAATTCTTACTGCTGTGGTCAGGTGGAAGGGCAAGCAGAGTAACTGCACAGGAAACAAGTAAAAAAATACATGAAGGGAAATTAGCTCACAAGCAGTCATTAAATTATAATGTACACTGGCGCTCTGACACCAGGCCGGGGAGTTGAGGTAATAAGGTGGAGGGGTGTGAGTAGAACATCTGATCTGTGTTGACACTACACACTGTCTCTTTTCAGTTCCAGCTCTTGGGAGACTGAGTCCCAAGCAGCTGCCCAAACTGACTACTCTGCAGGGGACAGCATCAGCCATGCCATGCTTACTTTAACTTTGGCTTCGGTGTGCTCAAAACACTGTCATCATCTTCCATTTCTGGCCCGCTGTCACTGGGGTTCTCTATATCCAATGTGTCGTACAGAAGGTCCAAGTCCTCCTCCACCTCTGGAACATGCTCTGCAGGGTCCTGCTCTGAATCCAGAACCTACGTGCAGGAGAAAAGCAGGCATTGTTCATTAGGAGTCAAACAAATCCCATGTCACCGGAGATCCCTTGATGACTGCAGGGCACCAGGCTTAGATTCTGTTTCTAGTGTGAGGATACTATATCTAGCAGAAACATTAAGCATACCAGGAGTGCTTGTTGAGGGTGAAGCTGTCAGTGTCTGGTTAAGCAACACTTACCTATTAGATTAGGTATCCACGGACAAGCTATTAACCATAGATCACGTCAATCAGTCAATCCTGTTCTATAAACAAAGCCTTAAGAAGACACCCAATGGAGTCCCAGTGTTCTTAGAAAAAGTACAGAAATGTGGTACTACAAAATGAGTATTGCAGCTTGGATATTCCTGAAACAGCTGTCATTACAACTCCTGATTTTGTACGTGGTACCCAACCTGGCAGAAAAGAAGCAACAACAACGTCCACAGGAGGCATCAAAAGCCTGGACAAGGATCAGCTGCAACCCACACATAGATCTGAAGAGAACACACATCTCACACCCAAACTCCCCTGGGTCTCTCTTCACATACAGCGTGAGCATACAGGTGTACACAGCTCTGAGTCTGCTTTTCTAATAGCAGCTCCAGAAAAACAACAGCTCAGCTGGCTGAGAACTCAGGTATGGTTGCTGACTCTGCTGAGCTAACTTGGGAAGAATAGCAAAGCTAACAGGACTGTTTGGAAGCATAAGAAAGCATGAGGAGTTGCTCACTCTTTCCTACAAGCCACATTATCTGCGCACAGACAGGCAGCCAAACGAGCAGTTAACAGGCTTTATATTAGATACTTAATGTTATGCAGGCTTTCGTGCTCAGGGCCTCTTTCATTTTTAGCTCTGACCAGAAGACTGCATTTCTTGTAGATCTACGTCCTGACATTTCCCAAGTCTTGCCAGGCTGTTGTAGTAAGACTATCAAAGCAGCAGCGATTTCATTTCACAAGCAACAGACACAGTACACTGCTTGCCTCTGAAACGGTCAGAGACAGTTCTGAAGACTGCTTTGAAATTAACGGGTAAAGAAACGAGTGTTTGCCAAAATCTAGTTTTGACCTAGAAAACATTTGATGACATTTTAAAGTTGTCCCTCAAGCTCCCATGCAAGGGTGCCACGATAGGTTGTATCAACTGCAAAATGAGTGGAATTAGGGGTAAAGAGGAGAATGCTCCTGGGGACTACAGCAGAGACCGCACCAAAGAGGTGAGAGAGCAGTATGCAGACGGAAAGGTTCTAGAATGCATTACTCACCTCATCAGACACTTTGAATCTCTTCAGCAATGCCACAACCTTCTGCTTGAAGTTTTGTTGCTGCAAGTCAAAGACGTTTTTACGTGAGTAAAGCATTGGTGAGCTGCTTTCTCCCAGCGTGCCAGAAGCCCAGACATGACACTGGTGCTCTAGCTGTCAAGTCAAAAAGATTGCTGGCACCACAAATCAACTCCCTGCTGTTCACACATTGAAAACAGCTTTTCCAGACACTTTCTCTTCTGCCTTACAACAAAGTAGGTCCCACTCTGCTAAAGCTAAGAAGCATTCTGGTCCTGATGAATGGCATACCACTCCTGGTTGGATGCACAGAGGACAGCAAATTTCTGGCCAGCACCCGAGAGTCAACTTCTCTGGTTCTTCACATAGTGAGACAACATCGGTATCTATCCACTAACTCTACGCACAAATGCATTTTCTATCAACAAAGCACTGCTTTACCCTGTTGCAGTTCAACCCAGAAGGCTTGCTTATGTGACTAGTACCACTGCATAAAGTTGTGAGACTTGTTCTTACCACCTGCCTATCAGAAAGACCTTCTCCAAGTCTGACATTGCCAGATCCCATACAAAGCAGTCACCTAGCCCAAAAGAACACAAGCCAAACTGCTGCACTTCCTTTGTGTATATTTGCCCGTAAGAGCTATTTCTCTCTGGTAGAAACAAACAGTTGAGATTCATTATGAGCTACTGAGCCATTCTCAGTCACTGACCAAACTAATATGCATGTTCTTAAGAAAAGGTAGAGGAGACCCAAGTGAGAGAGCTGGTGCAGGGCATTGGAAGTGGTACCCCTGTGTTAGGAAGAAAGCCAAGGGAAATGGCCGGCACCAGACCACACCTTGGTGAAGAAAGTTGTTTACTGGCTTGCCCGTATCTCATGGGAGCTTTCCTAGTAAACCCTACTGGTCCCACCACTCCAGCCCCAGGCACCTCACAGTGCCCAAGGCTCCAAAATTCACCCTTTACCACTGAACTCAAATCCTGTAAGCTGCTCCCACCTCCTAGACAGCTGAATTTGAGGTGAAATGAAATCATCACATTCAAACAAGACCACACAAAGAATGGTCCCCGTTGCACTGGCAGGAGTGAGATGCTCTCATTTTAGAGCTGTCCTTTGACTCAGGATGTCAAGGAAAAACACCCATCATGCAGACCAGCTTGGACCAGCATGGCAGCCTGCGGAAGGAGCACACACAACAGGCAGTAGCTAAGGCAACATGGCAAGAGCTGTTCTCTGGCCTGAATGGTCTGACAGTCAAAACACAGGAGCCCTGCTGAGGCTGATGTTAAAGTTACTGGCAGCACTAGCCCTATGCACTGGAGATTCAGTATCAGTTCAGTGGTCAGGGACAGAAAGATGTTCTCATCATAGTTAATAACTATGGGGTATACTTTGTCACCTGCTGTCACTAACGCCTGTAAAACAATATTAAAGACATCAAGGATATGAGGTAGAACGCTCCTGGTTTTATATGCAGTCTTTTTAATCACAGGTTCAGATCAAAACAGTGCTTATTCAAGATCTTTTCAAACATGCTTTGAGAAATAGCCTCACAGAAGGTACAAATGATCTCCAAACATACTTTGAAGTCCAAAAACCAAACCCACAACCAACAAACCTAGCCCATCCTCGTGATTTTGAATTACTGCCATCACAGACATGCACAAACACTTGTGTAGGCAGAAGGCCACATTGTGCGTTATGGTGCAGTCAAGCGCAGGTCAACGCTCCACACGGAAGTTCAGTTTTGCAGGCAAACACATGCTTGCTGTCAGAGGGCAGATGGCTGGCTGCATGCTACTCACCCAAGCCTTCAATACCCAGCTACTTCTTTGGCCTCAACATGCATCACCTCAGGTTCATCCGTTTGGCTCCAGCCCCTAACTGAACTACTGCACTTCATTCTGAAACATTCCCACGGGTCTCTCCCATGCAGAGCACAAGCAGAAGATCTTTCCTTTGCTTAAGCCTACTTTCAGGACCACGTGAGCACGGATCTTGCCCTGGCTTTGTTATGGGGCTGACTTTCACGTACTTATATGATTTTTGGAGCACCCTAAGATTGCAGCTAAAGGACACTCACAGCACCAGAGACTGCTCCCTGATCCGATAGCTTCTGCTGGCTCTTCGCATGCTGTGACCATGCCCCCAGGCTCCCTGCCAGCTCCCACAGGCCACATGCACTGCACATCCTAGCCAAACCCCATCAGTGTTAGTAAAACTAATTTCCACCGACCCTGGTTATGGACGTCGTTCTTACTATCGATCTCCGCTGCTTCTTGGGCTTCCCCAGCTCGTACTCATCATCATCCAAATCCTGAACAGAAAGAGGATTCCTTTGTTACCTTTGTG
>PPHD01004501.1:0-28429 GCA_002909625.1 Bambusicola thoracicus | reverse complement strand
TGCTCAGGAGGCTGTGTGTTGGTCCTGCATCGCAAACAGCACACGTGCATGGGCTTGTTTCCAAACTTAGGCAATCTGAGCCACGAAATATTACACTGCAGGATCCACTCTACGTCCCATCTAAAGAATTTACCGACAGTAAACCCACAGCATCCCTTGTCTCTTCCCAGTGATGGGACCATGAGTAGCATGGGCTCCCTCAGGGGGAAGAGATGATGGCTGAGAAGAGCAGATAGAGGTGAATTATGTTACAAATTGAAAACGTGCATTTTTCAGGGCCAAGGGAGATCGAGCAGCCAAAAAAAAACACTGCTGCATCTCGCAATACTGGTGTCAGCCCAAGGAGAACACTCAGAGCATCTTCCAGTACATCCGTTACTGCAGCTCCACCAAGGGCTATAGCCATGAGTTGGCTTCAGCCTCTAGGATTTTCTTGGCCCTGATAGTAACTGTTGGTTTTCTTTTTTCAAACATGGTGAATATAAGCTGAGCACAAACTGAGGAATTTTGAGAAAGTATTCGTGGTGTTAGAATAGTAAAGGTGATTTCTTTGTCAAGAATGGCTTCTGAAGGAACAACGTGCTCTTGGTTTCAGTCTCTTCAAGTCAATTCATTTGTTTTATCAAACCTCTTACCCTGGTTCAGCACAGCTGCTTTTAGATCATTCTGGAATACTTTTGTGAGCGGTACAGAGAGACATGGTGCACAGTTCAGTGGCAGTTGTTTTGGTCGTGCTGGCACAGGAGAGGTCATTCTAAGTGTGAATTTGGTGAAATGGTTAAGTCAGAAAACATTGATAAAATAGAACAGTCAGAGTTGGACGCTGTATTTGAACTCTTTTTTTTTTTTAAGAGATCTGTTTTGACTTCTCCCTTCAAAACAACGTTTTAAGAACAGATTTGTCCCCATGCGTTTAAAATAAATAAATAGCAGTTAAAGAGTCACCATCTCGTTTCAATTAAATCAAATATTTCTGTTCACTGAAAATATTTGAGAAAGCGTGAAGTTTCATTTCAGACAACTTAGAAATATTTTTACAATTATTATTATTTTGGTTCAGCTACTGAACTGAAAAATGATTTATTTGCACAGCTCTGATTAAGGCAGAGAGGAACTTATTAAAGCACTTTGATTAATTATTCTTGCATTCCCAGCTGAGCAGAAGTGGGAATTCCAAGTCAAGGGAAAACATTGCTTCTCCTTTCTTCATTACTTTGGTAAATGCCTTTGAATATGCATGTATTCCCTTCCACTGAGGTAGGGCTTGTGCATGCTGCTAGGAACCACTATTGTGACGTAAGCCATTTACTTTTTGTCTATACCACACCTATGTGGCAGGGACCAAAGTAATTTGTTTCTCAGCCTCAGTGACATATTGAAATCAAACAAAACCAACAGTGTTGCTGCCACCAGACTGTTTTCCATGCTTCTCACTCTCATGTTTTTTGGTGCCGTACTATCTGGGGGGTAGGAATTAAAGATGTAAATTTGTATTCTAGCAACATTTCAGCTGAAAAATGGCCTTTTTTTTTTTCTTTTTTTTTCTTTCTTTTTTTTGACAACTGTCTTGTTCCTACTTGGAAATACCTTGTGTGTTTCCATTCCCTCTGCCATGGTTTCAGCTCTACTGCTGCACCCTCATTTTCCTCTCTTTCATAAGAGCAGCAGTGAATCTCTTGGAGGAGCACATTGCAGCACACATGGGCTGGGGAGCCTGGACCCGGGGCACCTGTGAAGAAATCAAATTATGAATCATAATAGGAAGGGAAAAAAAAGCAAAAAGGAATCAGAGATGGGGCAGAGGGAGATATGAATCAAAATGTTAAATTTCAGGGATGTGGATGGAGGTGCTCTGCCCAGATGTTGGCTCTTCTGGCAGTGCTGATGGTCACATTGCCTGCGGGTATCATCAGAGTTCCTGCACAAGTCAGGGGTTATTGCAGAAAGAGGTGTTCATTTCCCATACACGAGCACTCAGGATGCGCTTGTCTCTTTCGCTTTCTTTAAAAGGCATTTTATATGATAAATGGCCAATCAATATGGCCATGGCTTTCTTTTTTCTTTTTTTTCCACTCAAAACATTGATCAATAGATGTTGCAGCTGTCTGCTGTCAAAGATTTGATTTACTGTGAATCTTACAAAAGCTGAACCATACTGAAGTCATTTCTATTCGTCTCAAATTGCATTTGAATTTGCCTTGAAACAGCTGCTCAATGCTGCCCAGGGCTCGACCATTTCTCACAGTCAGAGTTTTCTCCAATAAGAAAGAAATTGTTTTAAAGCCCTGCAGTTCTTTCTGGCCCTGATCTCAGCAGTACTCCCATGTGTGCATAGTTTCACATTTTCAGTGACTGGCTCCAGAAGAACCTCATGTCGTCATGGAGAGCAGAGAGCCAGCAGAGTTGTCATGGGGAGCAGTATATCATCACAGCTTTTGTTTTTGGTGTTGACTATACAAAACAGTTTGGCTGGCATGAAAGAGCATGCGGGACTCCTTACACAATTCTGTGCTCCCAGGACACCATTAGTAGAGTAAATTCCCTGGTAACTGTCAAATCTGCTGTTTAATTGCTTATAGGTGTAAGAATGTGTAGTTTTCCTTGAGATTGTTGAAAACAGGCATCGGTAAGTACTTTGCAAGAAAAACTACAGCTTTATTTTCTGGGCATGATTGATAGAGAGTGACTACAATACGCCTTAGCTCTTCTCAAAGAGAGATGTCCCACCACTTTGGAAAACGCAATGAAACCGTGGCAACAAAGTGATGGAAGTGGATGTTAGCACATCCAATCTTCCAATCTGTCCTTTACACCTGTCAGCCAAATTACTGTCATAAGGCACCTAGCCAATAATTTCATGACACTGAGAACCTTTAAATCCTTATCTCACAGAGGGGCACCAAGAAAACTACAGCCTCGAGACAGTTCCTCACATCCATCACAGGACAGTGACCTTGGACTCATGCCCTCTCTTCCACCAAGGAGATGAGGTCACAAGACCCAAGTCATCTTCTTCCATACCCCTCTTGCAGTCTGGACAGGGAGACACACAAGGAAATAATGATAGGATCAGTTGGAGGCAGAAATTGGGTATAACAGTCATATGCATAAATGGGCAAATACTTTAGACTACTGACAGGATGGGTCCGTTTGGTCAATTTATTAATGCATAGCAACCCTGGATAGCACTGGAACAGCATGTTTTAGAAACAGACTTGTAAACTGCAAAGTGTCCAACAACTGCCATTGAGGGCTTATAACATTTTATACCCTTCAAGAGCAGGCTGATTCCAGACTGAGAGTTGAACATCGTATTTCTGTTGGGCTGCTTCATGTCTTAGACCTGGGAAAGTATACAGGCTAAAATGTAAATAGACACATCATTTTGAATTCTTTGCTGATTGTTCTGGGTCTCCATCCTGGTAATGCACAGATGGGCTGACAGATAATTTCAGGTGCAGTACTGATCTCTGCAGACTTTCATCAACTAGACAGCTAGCTAAATAATTTCAGTTTCTCCACTGATCCCTCTGGTAAGCAGATATTTTCAGATTCTGACCCAATGCTTCTAGAAGTCCCTCTGTTTGTCTTCTGGCCAATTCAGGCCCCACTTTGAACATTCAGTCCCTACAGATCTGGATGAACAAGTGGTTGCTGGTATGTTTCCATCCTTCCTGCCTGTCTTCTGGTTTGCAGTGCACGCCGAGGAAGAGTGGTTTTTATCTGAATCTGGGAGGACTGAAACCCAGTAGAGGGTGACACATCCCCTACCCTACCCTGCTGTGACTGAGTGCTACAAAACCCCACGTTACTCAGCTATGCTGGAGCAAGCAGCAGGGCACAATACCATAAATAATAGCTGCATTCAACTGCAGTTGACATGACCTCTCCATTTACCTAGGTCCACTCTTAAACTCTTTTCTACCTACCAAACAAGTTTTTTGTTTTGTTTTCATAACACTCCTCCTCCCCACCCAGAATATCCCAGAGGTGCCCACCTACAGCTTTGCCCTCCTCCTGCTTTCCACAGCCACCTCTGCAAAGGTGTTGAAGGCTATATCCCTACTGGTGGATATAGCAGCAATATTTTTCCTTTGCCAGTATCAGTAAAGTCAAACGGTGGACAGTGAGGAGGTTGAGGTGGTGGAGATCTTGATAACACAAAGATCTCTGAAAACAACCCTCCCTTCATGGGAGCGAATGGAAAACAGAACCTCACTAGCAATAAGATGCAGAAAAAGTAGGCTAGATGTGCAAAGATCTTGTTCTGCACCCCCTTCATTTTCTTTGGTGCTTTGGAGGGGCTCCCTGGCCCTTTCTTTCATGCCAACTTGTCTCCACAGCTTGTCTGAATTTACCTCCTTGCCCGTGGAGCTTGGCTTATGGCTGCTCGCACAGTGTGTGGTGCAAGCACTTCTCCAGGGGCTTCTACACACTGGTTTGGAGCAGAGCCTGAAGGACAGGCTCTACAGATTAAAAATGATGAGCCCCAGCAGGCTTGTGGCTTTCAGGTGTCACAATGGCCATCTTGAGTTGAGAATCTGTGTCTTTAAGTCACAGCCATCCTAGAGCCTAGCGATCATCTTATGCGAGCAGCATCTCCCTCAGACCTCTCTTCCTGCTCCTTCTAGACTGTGGGCACTGTGTAGAGCAGGCTTTAGTGCCCATAGCTTGTTTCTTCCACAATGATGTTAGAGTCTGCTGTAAGTATGTACTTGCCAACCACTTATTCTGTGCTCATCTTACACTGCTTCCTTGCCAGGCCCTGGCAGAGAAACAAGGCATCCTGACCCCCCAGTCCTTCTCCTCTTTAGCTGTTACATATCATTGCAGGGAACAGAGGCCTCTTTTCTTCACAAAATACCTTTTCCACACTCCCTGCACAGAACAGGAGATGAATGCAGTCATCCTGGCTCATGCTGCCCATGGTGAGCTCTGCTAGTTTTGGATTGCTGCTTAGCTGGAGAAATATTACATGGCAAAGAGTGGATCGGGGGGATGAGGAAGAGGGTTTTGATACTATCATTTCTGCCAGACGCAGAAATCTCAAAAGGCTGGGTTTTATTTGCATTCCTTTAGGGCTGGTTGCACAATTTCTGTTCAAAATATTGGACTGAGACAGCACATGCACTTCCTTTTTCAGGGGATAAATCCACATGAGATTTTCAGCAAAGACCACTGGTAAACACAATGCCTCCCAGGAGCTGCAATTTTCTCCTAGAGCCCCTTTCTCTTATATTTCTGTAGATAATATCTGTCTGCTTTTCAAATAACTGTAATGGAAACTTTTTTGCCAAAGGAAAAAAAAAAATAAAAAACAAGATTATTTTGGCCGAGGACTGTGGGATCCATGGAGGTCAGTGGAAACTTCAATTTGACCTTCATGCTCCTCCTTTTTGGGGAATTCCCTGCCACGTTACAAGTCTGCACACTTATAACAGCTTCTCCTTTGGGAAGAGCAGTGAGCAACACAGAGTCAAAGTGCAAAGTGCTTTCTGGGCTATTTCCTGAGATCCTGATTCAGAAGGTCTTGATTCATGAGCCTTTGCAAATTTCAGTTTGGGTCAGACCCTTCAGGTTATTCCAAAGCTTTGGACTGGTCTTGGGGTCAGCAAATACTATGTTCAACTTGGTTTCTATTTGTTTAGGGACCTTTCCCAATAAGCATTGAGCTCTTCTAAGCTTCCCTAAGCAGGTAAACCCAATAACATATCAGACCCCTCAGTTAGTGAGGTTAACTTACACAATCACGAGTTCCAAAATAAATAGATAATAAATATAGAAAAGTTTAGGTCTTTGAATTTTCTGGATTTGTGGCATCCAAGGAAACTGTTTCATGCCTGATCGCCTAATCAAAGGCTGGAAATATATTATTTGGTTAACAAAAGTTGAATTAGTTCTGTCATATCTTGACTCTTGGGATTGGGTCTTTATGAGAAACACTAACAATCAGATGAGTTTATTACATGGCAGTGGCGCAGTGAAATTCAATTAATTTGTTTGTTCTGCTTCCCGGAATGAGAAATAGACATGCCATAAATGTGAACGACGCCATCACTCTGGTTCTGTGTCAGTAAACAAATGTAATCTAGTGATGTTTAGGAGTCTCACCGTCCTTCCTTACATACCCTGGCTCCTTCACAGGTCCAGGCAAGATTAAACATTAAATGGCGTGACTGTCAATGCGCAGGGTTTTCACAGGAGCATCTCCATTAAGGAGGACCAGGTAGCTCCCCACAGAAATGAGGATCTGGATGCATTAACAAAAACAGCCATCTGAGCCCATTTTCGGGCCCCATTGCCTTGTGTTTTGTTAACAGTGGAATGAGTTCTTAATCCCCTTTCTTCACCTGCCATCGGTGTGGACTACGTTTGTAGCAGAAGGACAAACTAACAGGGGTGAAGAGACTTCAGCACACTTCCTCTCTGCTGCTCATAGTGGAGGAAGCCTCAAAGTATCCCAGGTCTGGTCATTCCAGTCCTGAGCACAGTGTCAGATGTTAGACCAGAAAAGTTGTCTGCTGAGTCTAGTTCCTTAGCATATGCCTCTGAGGTTTTATTCTGAAGTCAAATGTTAAGGAAGGTGATAGGGCCAGGTTTTGGCCACAGACTGCAAGTAGCAACCAAGGAGAAGGGGATGCTTTGCAGTGCTGTTAACACAGATGCTAGGGGATTCATCACAAGGATTTCTAGCTCAGGCTGGTAGTCACTTCAGTGCCCACATTTAGCTCCTCTGAGCTTTTAGGTCACGCCTTCCCATAGGTTAGGCTGTTCTCAGTGTTCCCCGTATTACTATCCTACTCTCCTCTCACAGGTTCTGACCCAGGAATCTCCTCCAGGCCCCTCATTCTCCGACATGCTTTCTGTTTATTCCAACTTTCCTTTTCTTCCTTAGTCCTGCACATCACTGACCTTCCGTTGCCTGCCAGTGATCTCTCATTTTTGTTGCTGCCCACCAGGCATAACCTCTCCACAGATTAAGCACAACTACTGCAGGTACTTATGAGACCTTAGCATCTTCCTTTCCAGACTGTGCTCCATTTGAGGATTTCAAGCCAAAATAAGAAACTATCAGAACAAGAACCGTCCTGAGGCACACCAGGATTTCTGGTTTCTTCTTCCACCATACATGGAATAGAACTCACTATTTGCAACATTGCTGATCTCATAACACACACCTTCTCCCTCAGAGTACACGTAAGAAGCCAGGAACCCTGATTCCCAGCCTTCTCCTTCTTGAACCATTATGCCAGCTCAGACCAAAAGCCTATTACACACATCCTCCTTCTCCGTGTTGGTTTGGATAAGCATTTACCACCATCTATTTCCAAATGAGAATACCCTCCTGTAACACAATAGAAAGTGCAGTGATGACAGTAAAGCAACAAGGTCCTAGGCTATAGGAAGGGAGGATTTGCTCAAATGCAACAGCAATAGACAAAAATAAAGGAAAGAAGATGCTTACCTTCAGAAAGCCTCAGGTATGCAGGGATCTCCAGTAAGATCCCCTTGCCTCCACTGCCAGCCCTTAAATGAGGTCAGGGAAGGGGTGGATCCTGGCTTCACCCCTTCTGGTCATTCAGAAGCATTGCATGCACCTGAGCTCCCCTGAGTTGACCCTGCCTTCCCACCAGGTGCTCAATCGCTGGTTCAAGCCATGACTTAGCATTTCTGCTACACTTAGGCAAGGATAGATCCTCAGATAAAGTCTAGTTTGTGGATGTGAACTGACTAGACGACTATTTTTTTCACTCTGGTCTGGGAATTCACTTTCCTGTGATCTGACCCTTCATCCTGCTGCAGCACTTTTTCCTCCAGATGATCTGGGTGCAGAGGTGTATTAAAATATTCCCAGACGTTTCAAAATCACAGATCCTCAAGCTTGTACGATTGGCCAAAAAAACCACTAGGCTGGGGAGATAATGTTTTTTGTTGTTTGGTTTCCTTCTTTTTCATTTCATGTTTTCTTTCATTTTTCAGAGAGAACCTGTGGAGTGTGTCTCCTTGTCTTGTAGGATTTGAGCCTTCAGAAATCTTGGTTTTGAGTTTTCAGCCCCAGAAGGATGGAAGTTTATTTGTGGTTTACGGAAGTTGAACTGCTCTGACAGTTCTTGACATAAGATTGATAACAAAGCAGCATTGTTTTGAAATTCAGCTATGCACATTCTGTAGCAGCTCACAGTACTTGAGAGTGTATAAACATTTCTTTTAGATTCAGTCCCTTCAGCCTCGGGGCTGCAAAGGGCTTGCTTCCTTGGGTGATACCTGTGGGGTGGGGTGGGGCTTAGTAAAGGGCTCAGAAATCCTGAAGTTTTGTTTTGTCAGGCATAAAGTTTTTGTAGCATAACCCATATCTCAAAGTAGAGACTAGGGAAGAAAACATCCTATTTGATCTAAAGCTGACAACAAAAGACCGAAAAACAGACAAGATATATAAGATCTCAGACAGTAAACATTCTAAGCATGAGAAGGACAGACTCTCCCTTTCTCCAAGTACCCTCTATTTAACCTCCAAGACCCACCTGTCCCAGTCTGCACCTTCTCCATTAAACAGAAGTCAAGCCCCCAGCAGAGACATCCAGTACATGCAATTCTCCATAATCTTGGGGTGCTCATGCTAAATAAGGTTTCTCAAAAGTCATGATTGATCCGCAGCCCAACTTCCAGTTGGCCTCAAGCTCCCTGGCAGCAGGAGACAGCCCACCCCAATCTGTACTCCAACAGTGTCACCTCAGTGTCACACCTCCCCAGTTGGTGCATAGCATTTATCCCTTAAATACTTGCAGCCATTATTAGGAGATAAGATTTTTCAAGCTAGAAGACATGTCATGGAGATGGGAACAGAGGGGCGTTGAGAGTGACAGATGTCTTGCCAATCTTGGACATGTGAGCAGGGATTTTTTGATTTTTCCCTTTATTTTTCTGATTAGAAAAGCAGCAGTAAATGAAGATGGAAGAAATCAGACTGAAAAACAAGGAGAATGCAACCCTCATCCAATACATGCTTTGTTGGTGAAACTCTAGCTGGAAAATGTTGTGAAAGCCAGGTAGTTGCATGGTTTTGGAGGTAGATCAAGCAAGTGAACAGAAGATGAAGACCTAGGAAGACAAGGTCAACCTGTCACTTCTGGTTAGTGTCCAGTGAATAACTTCTCAGGGTGAGCAAACATGCAGAAACCATGTATATAGCTCAGGAGTGCTGGCCAATGTATGGAGACTAGCTACAACTGCTTGTCTTTCCTAAGCACCTACTTTTGACTGCTGATGGGAGTAGCATAAGCAGGATGGTCTGTGCACTGATCCAGTCTGGCATATCTTACATTCTCTCTGCCCACAAGAATCAGCAGAAAGCACTGGCAGAGGTAGGTCTGAGGGTTGAAGCACAGCTCTTCCGAGCTTTGCTTGCTCAGCACCTTCAGGAACCAGGCCAGAACCCTCCTGAGGGAGCCTAGGAGGGTACCTCAGTACAACCATGGCATTTTGGGATCTGATGGGTGGCATCTGCTGGCAGGGCTCACTTTCTGAGAGACGGAAGATGTACCTTCCAATACACATTCTTCCTGAAAGGCACGCCAACACTGGCTTCAGACAAGGTTTTTGTGGTTGTTAGACCATATCAAATACTCAACAGTAAAGTGTACTGGGAACGTAATAATTAGACTAGTGGGAGAAAGGACTGAACTGAACTGCTGTGATTTAACCTATCCAAGAAATTAACGTTCTGTAGGTGCTACAGCTGACTGTTCTAGGAAAGTTGCCAGAAAGTAATGAAAGCAAATAGGGATTTTGTGGGGGAAAATATAAAGAAAAGGAAAATTCTCCACTACCTGAGAAGGAAAATGCTATCAGTTTAGAAGGGAATGACAGAAGATCTTTTTACATCTAGCCTTTCAAACCCATGAAGTATATTAGCTAAGGAAGATTTAATTACGTGCAAGCAACATTGCCGGTAGAGTAAAGAACTTTCACCTGGAGTTGGGGAAGTTTTATAACATAATAAAGATTAAAGCTTTAAAAGAAATACAGAAAAAAAAAAGTATCTCTCAGTCACTGTGTCTCTGGAATAGACTTTAACACCGTCACAACAACAAAAAAAACCCCACATCCCAAATCTCCTCTGCTTTAATCCAATTACAAGAAATTTTATTAATTATGTAGAGTAAATAGGTAAGAATGGGGATTGCCTAAACTGCTGGAGTTAAAAGTTCAGACTATATTTCACTGCTCGCTAAGAGAGAATAAACTATCAGCAGTGACGATCCAAAGAGCAGCACGGATGATTACATTTGCTTTAATTAGTTTCAAGAAATCTTGATTGAAATTAAAAACCAAAGCGCTGTGAACAAGCTGTTGTGCTAGCTTGGAAAGCAGAATGATTTCGATAGTGCTTTAAAACTGACAGGGCAGGGAGACCCTGCCAGCTGAGCGGGTCTGACAGCTTGGTGCAAACTGCAGCAGGCTTTAAGTAAGCTGTAATCCAAGCAGCGCCTCACACGGAACCCCGGGTGTTACTTTCAGTGGAAAACTGGTATGAGTTTGTTGACACTGAGATACATCTTAGGGTCTTGTTTTTTTCACTAGACATGCAGCCAAAGGCTGTCATCAGTTCTCCAGAAGAGCACAGGCATCAGTTTCCCGTTCAAAGTTCTTAATCTAGGTCAGAAAGTAGCATTTTGTATTTTAAATAAGCTAAATCTGTCCATAATGTACCCCAAATTTAGAGTTTTTATGGAAGGAAGGAAGGACGGAAATTGAAATCTGTAATCTGTTACTGATGAGGTACAGCAGTGATCCCTGTGGGGAGGAAGCACTTTCTTAAGAATTAAGATGAACACAGAATGGAGACCAGTGTGATGTAGGATTTCCTTTGCAGAGGAAAGGTGATCCTTAAAGAAAATCTATTCAAGGAGGTGTCAAGGGAACTAAAGACAAGCCAGCACTGATTCAGTTGGAGATGCCAAATCACAACTTGGCATGTTAAAAACACTGACCACAGAGGCAGAAAAAGCAACGATGATAATACGAATGATGCAATCCTAACGAACAGAGTGTAAAGCATGCATCAGGTATGGCAGTCGTGGCATCTGTAGTAATGGTTTAATGTGTCAGACCAAGAAGCAGCACAGCTGGTGATGGTATGCAACGAAGACAGCAGAAGAGGCTGGAACTAAGGACAGACATCTCTCTAGTAGAGGCAAACCAAAGCCCAATCTGAGAACTTTGCAAACACAATCTTTTTTCTTTTTTTTTTTTTTCCCCTCCCATTTAAGTAGGAAACAAGAGTAGATAACTTAGTTGGAAAGAGAAAGTTGGTATAGCATTTTCTCAGGAAAACAGAAGCGCAGGACTTTCATAAAGCCCTGGAATGAGGTACTCATGGTCTTTAATCATGACATTCACAAGCTACCAGGAAGAGTTACAGGGGGGAAAAAAAAGGTGCTCGGTCTTAAAGCTGCCACTGGAATGCAAATCCCTTGCCAAAGTATGGAGGTAAGTCCAGTTTCAGATAAACGGAAACGGTGACTTCTTGAATGTTCCCATATCTGTCTGGCCACTTAAAGAACTGGATCATTAGCTATGGCATTACAGAGGAGAGCTAAACACTACTGTAGCATTTGCTTATCAGGATAGCAATATCTCACATCATTTAACAGTGGGATGTGTACTTTTCATTATGCTGCTGTGGCAAAAGTGGAAGTGCTCATTAACTTCGCAGGGAATCAGACGCTCCTGGATAAATATGCCTGTCAGAGCTCTACCAAATTATGGTATTATAAGTGGATGAGCTGTCCCGGCAGATTTAATTTGAAATGAGTGGATATTCAAGAGAGAAGATCCTTACACGTGAAATCATAGAAAGCAAGGCACAATGGTCGAAGGGTCATAAAGCGAAGCAGTGGACAGGAAGGTGGTCTGTGACCTGCAGGAATGATCTGCACATCCTGGAGCCACGATAACCATTTGTCGGTGACACAGAGAAAGCAGCCTGGCAGATGCATGGCAAAGCCCAGAGATGGTGGAAATGAAGAACAGATCTCGTCTGCAGCTGCTTCCTAGTGAAACAGGCAGCAGCCAATCAAGCCCGAAGTACTGCTATCTCAATACTACAACTTTCGTGGACAAAGAAAGATAACTTTTTGGCATTAATCAGCTGAAATTTCTAGCTTTGAAGTGAACAATAATTGGCAGAATAACATGATTAATGTTGTTCAGTGTAATCCTCTGTGACTTATAGATATTGCAGTGTGTGAACTGGTGTGTTCAGGTCAGCAGCCTGAACCTGGTTTGTAAGAGAACTCTTTGATCTGATCCAGAGAGTTGGATTGGCAAAAATCTCTGTTCTCAGTTGTGGCAGAAAAACGAATACGTAAGATGTCAGAGGTCTGGCTAAGAAGTTTACCCTAACAAAAGGAACATCCCTCATTCCTTTTGATTTAGTAACGCTTCTCTCTAACCTGGCCGAAATTGCGTTCATGTTATTATGGACTCAGAGTCCAGATATGCTCAGACAGTAATTAGCTAATTTTCTAGACAGTTGATTTTCAGATCATCAAAAGCAATACAGATGCTGGAAAGTTGTCTTGAGGTGTGCAAAAGGCACTCAGATTAGATACCCATTGCTATGCTACATCTGATCCTTCCAGGCATCCCATTAGACATTAGTAGCCACCTACCTGTATCTTTAAGCATTTACAAAACAATGTGCAAGTATGTTTTTAGATCATTTCTGAAAATGAGACTTAGGCATCTAGTATCCCATTTAAAAAATATATTGCCATATCTACAGCAGACAGACTAACAAAAGCCCCACATTTTTCCTATCACATAGATGCACGCGGCAGCACATCGTGCTGTGCCTGCGGGTCTGTATGATGAAATAAAGCAATCAAAAGCAACATATAATAATGATAGCTGTTTCCAGAATTGTCAGGAGTGTGCAGTGCCCAGTCCAAACACCCCAAAAGCCTTTATTCAGCTATTTTTTCCCCCGACACTGCACAGATTTATTACCTTTATTGACTTTCCAAATGTTTACACTTGGAACATTCATCTGTCAAAGCTGCTTGCTGCATCTGCAATCAATCTCCATGGTTTCAGTGCCATGGACAGCAATACGAAAGCTTTGTTTTAAAGATCACCTAAACCTTTTGTTAGATGTCGTTGCTAAGTGAGTGAAGCTGGAGTAATCTACGCAGTGTGCATGACCAAAATTATGTCAGAGAACCTGATTAGTCTAAGTTGTTGTCTCAGCACTTCAGGTTTCCTGGATAGCCAAATTCTTTACATCTTTCCTTGGATACAGTAAATTGCTGACACAAAGGACAACGCAACTTGAATTTCATTGCACTTCCAATGAGGCACAAAACAGAACAGGGAAACTGAGGCACAGTTTGCAGAGTACTCACCAAATTCTTCTGAACTGTCAGCCGTTTATCCTACAAGAAAGTTCTCAATATCTTAATCCTAAAGACAAAAAAAACAAAAAACAAAACAAAACAAAAAAAACAGGTAATTGGCTTTTAGCAGTGAAAAGACTGTACCTTTAAAAATGAACTGGTTTGTGTGCACTCATCTATATTACACACTCCGACTTGGATGTAAGGGCTAGCAGCCACCCTCTTTCCAGTGAGCCACAGAAAACTGTTTCTGTTTTCCTTCTGACGTGGTGCACTTGAAGGAAGGTTGCTTGTTTTCTAAAGACTCCAGGTTATTTTTGATTTTCACCTGACTTCAGCCAACACTCTCATGTATTCATACCCATTCCACGAGCTCTCAGGCAGCTCACAACCTCCTACAAATCTTATCTGAGACACCCTCTTGATGGCTGGCAATGTAAGCAATCTCAACTTATGCATGGCCCGGGTTCAGGCCATCAAACTTCCATCAGTATGACAAGGCCCTGGTTTTCTTCTTGGCTGTTTCCAGCCCAAGACAAATGTCTGGTCCCAGGTAATGAAGCACAGAGTTTTGTGAACATTTTATGTCTTATGGTCTCTTCAACCTTTAATCACAGCCCAGCTTATACTGCTGTGTTTGTGTCCTCCGCATTCATTTTCCTCAGGCTGCCAGGTGTATTTCTGATAGCAATAAGGGTCCTCAACTACAACCACTCCACTAGATGACCAGAAGATAGACAGCATCCTTTAAAAAGAAATGACATTACCAACTGATGCTTCCCTACCTGTTGCCAAAGGATTTGCTACCCTGGCTCTTGTTCAGCTGGATCCTGCCTGGGTAGTTTTGGAGTAAGTTGCTCGTCCAAGTCCTCCACAAACACCCAGCATCCTTGTGCTGCTGTGTGCATTCTCTAAGAGAGATGAGTGGAGATCTGCACTTGCAGCAGTGGCACTCCATGAAAATGTGGGTGCCAAAGTAATAAATATAGCTTTGGAAGAGTTCTGCCTGCTCACTCTGCTTTACCCAAGTCTTAGTTCATTTTTCACCTTCAGCTTTGTTGCCTTCTCTATATGAGCTGAGAAAAACTGACTTCAGTCAGTGCCTAGATTCTTTCGGGAGAATAAAAGTTTTGTTGTTGTTATTGTTTTTTATGGTTTCTTTTTTAGTTATTATTTCAGGAAATTATTATTTATTTTTGGAAGAAAAATGTTCCTGCATTTACTCTGTTACCTATGGAGCCTTCAGAAGAACTGACTTCTCCAAGCAAGCTACCTAATCCCAAACACTCAAGAAAAAAAAAATTCAGAATCTTTTTCTCAAGCCCCAGGTTGACCCAGGCACTGATGTCACTACGGTTGGTAGTAACGCTGCAGCTACTTTTCCCTCAGAGAAGAGAGATGAAGTTGGATCTCTTCCATCCACACGCTGAGGTAGGCATCTTCATGCAAGCAAAGGCAGACACACGTTTAGCATGGAAGCTGCAGAGGCTGGTGGTACTTCTAGTGAATAACAGTGCCAGTAGGGAGGGCTCCCCAGATTGTACCAGTGCCAGAGCACTGAACCAAGTGACAGAACTGTTCCCCATATCCCTTGACCGCATCCTGCCCCAGGGCATTCAGGAGGTCGGTACAAAAAGGCTTCTGCTGATGTCTGAAGCTGGAAGAGTTGGGATCCAGCTGCTTTCTGGAGCTACACAAAACTTCTTCCACAGACAGCCTGTCTTGTCCTCAGGCTATTTGGTCACTGGACAGACAGAGCCAAAGCAAACCAGCCCTAAAATTATAAAAACCACAAAGTTATTTCTCTCTGTGCTACCTTCCCAGCAAAGAGTTCGGTAAAACAAGCCACTAATGATGATAATATTAATTAAATGTAATAGGATACAAGTCCAGATTGTCTATTTTTATGTCTGAGGAGGAGTTGATTTGCAACAGTTAAGATTTAGATAGGAGCTTTGGGGAAAGATTAGAAATCCACATTCTCCCAGCTTTAGGGTGGCTCTTTGTTGATGGAAGTCAGGAAATCATTTTGTTTCCTAGAGGACCTTGCGCCTTCCCAGAAGCAGAAAGGTTGTAAGCAGTTGTTCAATCCTGTCCAGCAATTCTAGACATTATTATTTCGTACTCTATACTGATTTTCAGCTGATGTCCTGGAGGCTCATACTCCTTAATGACCCAAACTTATGCTGAAATTCCTAGTTGATTGTACAAAATCAGACATGTTTCTGATTTCTTTCTAGTACTCTTGCTGATGTCAATGCTGTGAGCTGTTCCAGCCCCTTTGCTTCTCTTTGGAGGGCAGTTCTTCCTCAGGAGTAGCAGCAGCTTCCTCAGCTTCCACTCACAGAACGGTTTTCTTGACAGGTGGTTTTGAGAACAGTTAGTCAGGCTTGAATAAATACATATTTGCTTCAGACCCCATGGGATATGTTTTCAAGGGGAATTTGTTTTGCAATGTAATTAATGTTATTAGCGTTAATGGAGCTCACACCTCTAAATCTGTGCATATCCTGCTGTCAGCACAGCTCTATGTGCCTTACCTGGAATACATACTCAAGTGGAACCAAGATCTGAAAAATCTGAAAGAGAAAAAACAGAAGTCAGAAGCTGAGAAATCAATGACTGGCCTCAAATCCAAGGGCTACGTCTGTGCAGAGAAACCCCTGCATGGATCGGGCCTCAGCTGGGGTAATTTGCCAGCAGCCCTAGAGTTTTCTTCCCTGAAATGGATGCTTTCCCACGCTAGGAACACGGAGGACAGCCCTTGACAGAGCTCTGTGCGCTGTCACCATCAGGCTTCCCTCCCCTCAGCACCATGCAGGAAAACAGCCCTGGCATGACAGCTTTGACTTTGGGCTTACTTAGCAGCTTTTCAACCCAACTTATTTCTTTTCTGCTCTCTTTCCTCGCAGACAGTTGTAAGCCACAAATGCAATTCAGAAACGATCAGCATTTGACACAGCTGAAATGATACTATTGAATTAACATGCTTCCACAACTCGAAATGTTTTCCTACATTTTCTGCTAAATTCAATTCATAAATAGGTTGTTTTCTTCCAAAGTTCTTATTTTTTGGACAAACTTGCTGTGTATTTATTTTATACAGCCCCTCTGGCAGCTCATTTGCTTTTAGTTCAGAGTGTGTTGCTCATTATGAGCGTAAGGAACGTCACAAGTTTGATCATTTGATATTTCTTAAAATAAATACACAGAGAAGGCAGAAAACTGTAAGTAGATATTTACATTAAAAATTAAGTTTAAATACTAAGAAAAATTAGCTTGCTTAGCAAAATGACATGCCTCATAAACCCAGTATTGGATTCTTCCAGGGGGAAATATATTGGTCTAGGAATACAAACCCATATGGGAAAATTTATTTATGTGAATGCAAGAGAAAATTGTTTCTCGATTAAAATCTCCCAATTTACATATTCAAATATTCACTAATCTAAAATTTTACCTTCAGAAAAGTCTTACCAAAGCACTGGAGTAAAAACAGCATTACCAAGTCAGCTGCACTCTGAATTAACCTCTGCAGAGAACATTTGTGTAAGACAAACATTGACTTGGTCTGAGAGGAACTCAACAGCACTCATCAGGAAGAACATGCAGTGTCTTGAGACCCTGGGGCTTTCACTGTAATTTAGAATCATGCAATATCTCGAGTTGAAAGAGACCCACAAGGATCACTGAGCCCAGCTCTGCACAGCACCACCAAACCCGATGTCTGAGAGTGTTGTCCCAATGCTCCTTGAGCTCCAGTACCGGGGCCATGCCCACAGTCCCCTGGTGCAGACCCTATCTGGCATCTCAGTCTCGAACTGTGGTAAACCGTCCTCCTCTGACACAGCTTCATGCTGTTCCCTCGAGCCCTGTCGCTGTGACACAGAGCAGGGCTGAGCGCTGCCCTCCGCTCCCTGTGAGGAGCTGCAGCTGCCATCAGGCCTTCCCTCAGCTCCTCTGCGCTGAGAAAACCCAGAGGCCTCCGCGCTCCTCACACACCTTGTCCTGCAGACCCTTCTCCATCTTTGCATCCCTCCTTTGGACACTCTCTAACCAACAGTTTTACAATCTTTTTGTACTGTTATGTCCCAAACCACACCCAGTGCTGAAGGTGAGGTAGCACAGAGCAGAGCAAGACGATCATTTCACAATATCTGCAGTATAGCCTGGAGCAAATCAGCAATCAATTCACCTCCAAAGCTGTCCCCACCATGTTGAGAGTCCCACAGGCACATTTTGATGTAAGCTACTGGCTCTACTTCTCTCCTTTTTTCTGCAGCTCCTGAAAGGATGCAGTGCCCATACCTCCTTTCCTCACCTCATATCTCACACCAGACTGAAAACTGCAGAATTTATCCCTATACCTTTCATCAGAAAGCCAGCAAAGCAAGAGAAATGGTCCCCCTAAGCTTGCCCAGCCAGGAGGGAGCTGCGGGTGGAAGATGAAGTCGGATGTGCTGACCAAGCATACAGATCACTCAAAGTTTGTTTTTCAACACACGCCTCTGGGATTTGGTCTGGCAAAAGGCAGTTTTGCCTTCTGAGAGCTTCTGTTCAAGCTTGGAGCTATTTTCTTTGTGTAGAGAAAGTGCAAAAATAGCCCATTTGTTTGTAGCTCCGTGCCCAGCCCTTAGCAGGAGCAGAGGAAATGCTCTCAGGAGAGAGAAGCAGCTCACTGCCGTCAGCACAGGCATTTTACATGAGGGGCACACATAAAGAAGTTAATTTGCTACGGTCTTTAAAAAGTAGGCAACTTATCACAGCTAGTGGTGCAGTAAGCACTGGGCAGGGAAGATAAATTTCTTCATTTTTTACAGAGTTAAATCTGGCTAATTAGAGCCACATTGCTGCTTGCTGGAGAGTATTTGCATTGATATCTAATATTTCCCACACGTACTTATCAGAAGTAGATGTTTCAGCCTATCTGAAATACAAGCATTGACTTCCCCTGCTTCCCAGGAGCATCAGTTTTGAGAAATGGACCTCTTCTTCGTGCCGTGTGAAGGGCTGTGCCACTGCACACCTCATTTTTTGGAGAAATTTCCCCAGTGAGGTCATTTATAGAGATACCTAGGAAGGGTAGCGCAGCCCTTACTGCTGTGGGAGTTTCATGAAGGCACATGAAAAGTAAGCAGAAGAGGCTGGCCTCGTTTCAAGATGTTTAAATGATACATACGTGGGACTGAAGGTCCTCTGGGAGAGTTTTAATGGCTACAAATTAAGAAAGCCTGAAATTCTCTCTTTCAAGTAGTCTTTCAAGTAGTCCACAAGGACAGGAGATGCTTTCCAATGCAGAGCCCTAAAAAAGCTAAAGGTAAAATTACAGTTTTCCTTCTGGAGTCGCTGGTTGACATCTCCTTTAATTGGTGATTAACAAGAGCTTTACAACTGAAGTTTGAGTTACAGCAAACCTTTCCTGCAAGGGCTTTCCAAGCAGGTGACCCAGTGCAGGAAGGAAGGGCTTAGGAAGAAAGAATAGAAAAGAGAAGGATGCTCTCACCTGAATGATTCACTGAGCCAACAACCCTTGTACTGCCTACTCCCAGAGCACAGGATACAACGGAGTGTGCTACTTCCCAGCTGAGCAGATGACCTGTAAAAATAGGGGGTGGGTCCAGGCTGCTGGTGAGGAGGGGGTGGAGCGCACTCATCAGTTTGAAGCAGCTGAAGGAACCATGTCTCTGTAATTAACACTTTGTAATTAGGGAGATGGCATCTTGATCTCATATTCTGGTAAATCCCCACAGAGGTAAATCCTCTTCATGCTGGACCCTACCTAGCCCTAAAAGCACCCTGCAAGCCACAAAAGCAACTCCTTGTTCTTGTGTTTCTTATCACGATGGCACTGTTTGCTCTTCCACTCTGAAAGTGGAAAGTAATTTATGTAGCAGTGACAAGCAGAGAGCCTGAGAGAGGGGATCAGGGTGATGGTGGGAAGGCAAAGTCTTGTCCAACAGAACAGGTGCGAGCCAGAAAATCTTGTTAAATGAGTATCAACGTGCTAATTAATTGAAGACCTTTGAAAGTGAAGTCATTAGCATCTGTCTGCATTTGAAAATGAGTGGTAGGAAAAAATAGATCTTCCACCACATTGCAGGTTCTGGAGATTCCAAACTCTGCTTTTATACAAAAAATAGAACAGATAGTTAAAAAAAAAAAGCTGAGATTTTAATAAAAAGCTCTCTTTCTGAAATTTTCAGCCCAACTTAGTGCTGGACAAACATGTCATCTGCAATAATGTTGATTGACATTTACTTCCAGCAATGCTGAAACAGCAAACAGCAAAGGAGTCAGAACACACTTGGCTTTAAAAATGTTGAATCCAAAATATTAATGCTGCAAATGGTGAAGTCCGTTAAAATGAAAACGAATGTTAATTTGTCTGTAATAAAGCTAAAATGGAACGAAACAAAGTTGTGAAGCAGCATTTTATGTCACTGGAACAAATTATCAGGAGGACTGAGGTGCACTGACTTGACGTTATCGGAGCAAGCTGGGCAAGGTGGAAAGATTTGTTTTGACACTTATTTGTGGGTGGATAATTCTGTTGAACTGACTTTCTGAGGGGAAACCAATTTTGACTCTTTTCTTTTTGCAACGGTTCTACTTAATGAGCCAGTAAAAAAGACTGGTGAAGGGCACCAGGGCAAGCCCTGCCTGCTGAGCCTCTGCTGCCCTGCTGGCTCTGGCAGCAGCACTGCCATTATCGCTATCTCTTGTGATTATTGCTCCTTGTGATTATGAACCTCACAGCTCTTCACGGATTTTTTGTCGTTGTTTTTGCTTCCCTGAAATGTTCAGTTTCTGGTGTCAGTCCTGGATTTTTTCCTTTTTTCTTTAAAAAAAAAAAAAAAAAAAAAAAAAGAAGTGCACCTAGATATCATGTTTGAAAAGTGTGAGACATAGCATTTCCTTGATGTTCTGGTAGCTAGTAGAGAAATAGAGAGAATCTAAACTGTAATTTGTATGGTTTTCCTTCTGGTACATGGAGACGATCCCACTATTTCTTCAGAAGAATGTCAGCTCTGTCCTATTGCTGGCCAGGACTGATCCAAGATGGTGTAGCAAACAAAGAAATCCGTGATTTATGACAGATCAGCTACACATTTCTCAAAACACTGTGCAAACCACAGCTCTTTCCACAGGAGGTGATTATTTATTTATTTATTTATTTCTTTTTGCAGCAGCATGTGTAGTTCTCCATCCTCTGGTAGATGACAAGTTCTCTAATTATTAATAGCTTTGCTAATTACAGAGTTGGGCTGGACTCCCACCCACACAAATGCTTTCCAGTCCAGAGGTCAGGGAAAACAGTACCTTCCAGGTACAGAAGAGTATTTCTCCACAAAGCCGGCACATGAGCGCTTGTACTCACAGCAGATAAATGTGGTGCAAAACTCATTTCTGCAAGCAGGGCAGAGCCAGCTAAATCTCTCATTTCTTCTCCTAGGAGAGCTTTGCAAGGCAGGTGAGCTCCTCTAAATCAAATACACTCCACCATGGAAGGAACCAGTTCAATTGGGGCTTCAAGCCTGAATAGCAGCAGTGACTCCATGGCTGCACAGTTAAGTTACTTGTGGGCGTGGTGTTGATGGGTTGACACCTGGATTAGATGATCTTAATGGTCTTTTCCAACCTTAATGACTCTGTAGTTCACATGCCCCATAGTGATAAGTGCATTCCTGCCAAGCTTGAATCCGGCTTCAACTCCACGTGGTGTAGTGCCAGAGTTTATCACATCCAGGCTTGCAGAATGCTTCTCTTAAGCCTGAAGGAAGTGCTGAGGAAATTCTGCTTGCATGGAGTGTCTTTGGTGCAGTAAGTAGAGCCAGAAGGTGACTGCAGACCTGGTGTAGTTTAAAGCTGGAGTAATTAATAAAGTGAGTCTGGCACTGGAGTGTATTAGCAGAGCTGAGGGTAGACAAATCTCTGCTGGACACATTCTCCTAAACAAGCCTGCAGAGCAGCTCTCAGTGGCCATTACATCTTGGCAGCTTGCTTGGTGGGAAAGTAGGTGGGAACCGATCTCTGAAAGCATGCTTCAGGAAATCTCCTCAGCTCCTCCAGCAAGCTCAGATCCCTGCTGCTTCTGCTTGGCATTTATCAACAGATTTTCCCCAGAAGCCTCCCACCTGCTCTGCTCTTTTGCAAATCTGGCCCCTGTAGGGGAGCTCAGCTCTTTCAGAAAATCTGCTATGAAAGGAGCTGAATGAAAGCTTGCTGACACCCATGGGAAGATCCTTGCTGGTTCCAGCAAGCTTTGTCGCATGTTGATTCATTTCTCTATTCTCAGCACATTGGCACAGCCCTAGAGATGAAGATGAAAAACTGTCATGCACTTTGCCACTCTTATTGCACAAGGAAAATACACACAGTCTAAAGAATAATTAAAATCACACTCTCAGTTCTTAACTTACTTTAACTGAGGATATCAAAGAAGAATAAATTTCACTATCAGGCTCAGGTGGAAAAGCTAAGTTGGAGGGAGGTTGTTCTTTATTAATTCACAGGGCTGTATGTCACACATAATGTCTGGCCAAAAAAAAAATTACGTTTTTACTTGGAGGGAAATACTAATTTTAGCTGAAAAAAAAAAATGGTGGCTAATATGCCCACCATAACTTTCTCTTTTTCCAGCAATAAGGCTTAGAATTTGAAGATGAACATTCTAATTGTTAACTTCAAAGTAATTGTGGGAAATTACGTCATTGCAGTTTCTGAGAAGAAGTATATTTTCAATCACATAAACAAAAGTAAATCGCCACATTTCAGAAGGAAAACTGGATCCCATTGCATCTGGTGTAGTGAGTGAAATGCCGCTGAACCAGTTAAAATGTGTTAAATAACTCTCCTTTTACTTGTTATTGAACTCAGAATTGGCCAAGCCTTCTTCTTGGGTCATTAAACACTTGGTCTTCTTCCAATAACTTGTTCGGGTAAAAACACAGAAGGTGCACTGATCTCAGAATGGAGAAAGAAGTACAAGGCTGAAAGAACAGTCTTGTCCTGGCTTTGATGGAGGCTACTGGAGCTGCTGAACTTCCAAGTAAGCCACCAACACCTGTGAAAAAGGAATTGTCTTTTCCTACTTGGATTTCTTTCTCATTTTATTAACTCCTTTACTTTTGCTTGCCACATGTACAGGACTTGCAGGCTCTACCTAAAATGTCACTAGGTACAACATGTTAGTTAGGTGACTGGTTGGAGTTGTCGGAGACAAAATGCTGATTTTTTATTCACTGAGCATATCCAAAAGAGAAAGTAATCTGAGGGAAGATTGCACATGTGAACAATACATTAGATGTACATCTTAAGGGAAACTGTACCAGAAACAAGAATCTGATATGTTTCTGAATACCTGGAATTGATGTCATTTTACTGTAGAAAATTTGTCTTTCACAGTTAAATATTTTGAGAAATTTGCCTTAGACTGTGGGAAATTCCAGCTGGTCCAGGTTGTAGTTGATCTGAGGCTCACAGAGATGAGCCAAAAGCCCTGTTTCCACAAAGTCATGCCATAAAATCGGGAATAAATATTCTAAATGAAAATTAATCGGTGTTATATTGGGCAGTGAAGAACAAGACTGGGTTAATTCACATAGTTTCCTTCCTCAAACATCAGGGGTGAATTAAAGTACACATCACTGTTACTCAGTGAGATGTATTTGCATCTGACTTCAGGAAAAGTCCAACCAGTCTGGGAGCTTTCTCTCCGAGGGTGTTGTACTGCTCCATGCAACAAGCACATCTTTCCTCAGAAGCTGAGTCCCACAACAAAACCAGAAATACATCACTGCAGGCCGATAGAGAGATTTTGCTTTGGTGGAATCAAAACACCTTTTTGAGATTGATTGGTTAGGCTGCTAGAAAGCACAAGAAGTGCTTGAGAATTTTCAGCTGATTTTTCTGTTTCTCTCCTCCTAACAGAGAGTAACCAGCCTCATTTCTCTTTACTACCATCTCACATCTACCAAAAAAACATTGAAAATCTCTGCTCAATCTCCTCTTTCCTGGGATAAGCAGTTCTCTCCTCACATGCTGCGTATTGCAGGTGTCCCCTCTTTCTTGCTCTTTTGCTCTGGTTTCTTTTTCAGTACTTCAACACAGTACTTGAAGCACAGTTTCAAAATAGCGCACAACACTTGAGTCAAGGCCTTTACAGACCCATGGTGACCTGACCAATAGTGAAGACTTACAGGGTGCACTTCTGTTTGTTTGCATTTCTGTGAATCAGCTCTGCCCTTTTTGTTGAAGTGCCCCCCACATCCAGCAGTCCATTCTATGCATCCCAACACCAACGTTTCACTGTCATATCCGTATCCTGCTGAATTCTCTTCTGCCCCATGTGTCATACCCAGTGCATCTTTAGGAGCATCATCTGATTCAACCAGGCCCACCTGACCAAATTCTGTCCCCTCATACAGCCCCAGACTCTATAACTTTGTCTGGGTCATGTCACTTAGTCGCTGCTGTCATTAATATACCTTTTTATGAGAATCAGACATTGCTACTGCTTACCTCATCTCCTTCAAGTGGATTACCCAGGCAAAGAAGTGTCATCACTTTGTTCTGGTATGACTTGCTTTCGATGAATGCAGGTTGGCTGCTTTTACTCCTCCAATTAGTCCTCATTAAGGACCTGTTGTGTGAGGAATAAATGCATGACAGTGTCATTCTGGGCACTGTAGCTAGACTGTCAGGTTTATGAGTCCCTACCTCCTTCCTTTCAAAATAAGCACCATCTTCAGCTTTGTGGGCCTGAAGCAATGCTGCAGGAGGTCTCAGAGATAAAAGGTTCAGAAAGGAATTTTTTTTTTGTTCCAGCCTTGTTTGAAAAACAATCTTCCTTTGAAATTAATGCATTCAGATGTAGCCTGTTTTGATGAAATAGCATTTTCTAGCAGAAATATGTTCTGTCACAAACTTTTTAATCAGTTTTCCTAACTCACTTGAGGAATAAGGCAATATTTTTACTCCTTGTTTTGCTCTGTAGAGTTTAGTTGAAGAAGACTGCTTGCATTTCCCTCACTCTTGATGTCTGGTATATTTATGAAGTGCAGGTCTTTGGCAGTGAAAGAGTTTGCCCTGTATGAATCTTAGAATACTTACCACAGGGAGATTAATTGACCTTGGGTAGAACCAAACTTGTGTGATTTCATCATTGTCTTTGCTGAGAGGAGGGTTAGATTGGAAAATGATTGAAATGGGCACAAATTGAGTGATTCAAGAGTCTTTCAATAGTTGCTGATAAAATCGAAATGCCTGATCAGCAGCAGAAAGTCTCAGCTGTCCTGTGTGCTTCCAAGGTATGGATATAACACATTAAACTAAAACAAATATTATTATATGATAGTTGTTAGGTCAGATGCTCGATTTCTTTTAATTGACACAATTTGCTGATTTTCATCATCCAAATTTTCGTGCTAGTGATCTCTAGGGGACTGGCTGAATCTTCAGTCAGGTGAAGTGGTTGCCTGCCTGCAGATCAGGGTAGTGTTGGTCCCTGACAGATTGTACACCACTAAAATGAGAGGATGGCTTCATGCTATAGGTCCTTTGTCCGTGGGATGCTTCTCCAATAAAGGATAGTTTTACTAAAAAGTAAACCAGTTCATCTTTCCCATCCTTCTGCTCCAGTTCCCAGCAGAGGAATTCCTGACAGTCTTTGAGTACACCAAGGTGCGTCCATCTCTCTATATCAAGATGTTCCCCAGTTCTCTAAGACTCTTCATCCTTTGATCCTTTACAAAGACCATCTTCATGTGCAGAGTCCCAGCTCCTGCTGGAGGGCTACAGTGCTGGTTGTGTGGAAGAGAGCCTTTACCACACTGTCCATCTTTGCAGTTTTTCAGAACAAGCTCCCTCAGTAATTGTTTTCGGATCCAGTTTTCAGGAGAAGGGAGACCAGCAAGATGAACTCCTGGCTAAGTACGGTCTGTCTCTCCCCACAAAGCAGGTTCATCACTCTGTACGTTTTCCATGTTAAGTTTTTTTGCAAGGACTTTCATCTCAACGTCTGTGCACCCAGCAGACTGGTCAGCCGAGAAAGCAAGACTTTTTCTCAGCAAACCAGGCCTAACTGGCCCCAGGACCTAGACACCATATTAATCATTTGTCAGGCACTCTGATTGTACTGGAAAAATACAGGATGATAGGATATATCTTATTAACATGCTACAGCTCTCTGCTTCCCAACTGCATGCGGTTCTAAAAACTAGAAAGTATTCCTCATATTAAAATAAAATATTTAAATTTCCCTTCTTTATTGAAGATTATTTGCTGTACCATCTCTTCCCCTTACTTTTTTTCTTTTTTTATCTGCTTCACTTCACTTTACTGCTAACTGTGGCTTAAGTACAATTTATGATTCAAGTCAAGATTCTGATTGCATTTAGTTTGCTGGTGACAGAATCAATTCATCCCGGGTAGGAAGAATGATGCATTGCTTGTCAGCCCCTTGCTGGTCCATGGATTATTGAGAAGCCTAGTGAGTATCTTTGTATGTTTTGGAATCATGGGTTTTTGCTTGAATAGCTTCATAATTACTGAAGTTCAATATCCCTCTGCTTGTTGGAAGTTGTAGCAATTCTCACACAGAGGAATAGAGTGAACGTATCCCACTTTGCAGTGTTCTGATACAGGGACCAGAAGAGGATGTATAAATGTCTGCCTGAAGTGCTGCAGAAGGAATAACACTTCAGCCCAGCAAAGAGGGATACTCTGCAGCAGGCTGGAGCTAGGACATCTGTCCTGTCACTGCTCTGTGCACTGCCTGTGATTCCTGACTTCTTGTGACTGCCCGTTGGGTGTAGATGTCCTCAGCTGCATGATGATATAAGACCACACAAGAACCTTAGCTGGGTGAGAAAGCCAGCACTGGTGGAAGCCATCACCCCCCAGTGCTGCTTCCCTCAAGGCCTCTCTCCCACTCTCTCACTGCAGCCGCCATGCAGTGAGGGGTCTGGTGGCATGAATTTGATTTTTTTACCACAGGGTAACGATGGGCCTGGGCATAGACCATGATGGTCACCCAGCAGAAACCAAATGCACTGCCTTTGCTCTGAGATAGCAGAAGACGAGACAGAGGACCGACCTCTGCCATGTGGATGAAAGGCAAGGTTGGAAGAGATATCAGAGGGCCAGGACTGACTGGTGGCCAAAGGCCTCAACTATAGACCTAGATTAGGGCTGGGTGTTTGATGGAGTAAAAATGTGACCTACAGCAGAGAGTGGAGAGGGCTCACGGCATGGGATGAGGTATTTTTGAGAAAGGTTTTAGAAAAAAAAGATTGCTTGGAGCTTTTCCAGCAGAACAGCTTTTCTTCAGAATAGATCATTTGCCTTTGATTTTCTCAAAAACGTGCAAGCCCTGATAAAATTACAGACTAGAACAAAGCGCTGAATAAAGCTCTTGCTAAGTTTCTCTTGGTAGTACCAAAATATCTCATCCTGCTGAGGTAAAGTAAATAAATTTCTCTTTCAACTCATCTATTTCCATTAATTTCACGTGAACTTTTAGGACAATATCAAATATTAATTTTAATATTATATTTCAGTGATGTGTTTAATATTTGCTGGTATAATGCTTTGCTATTATAGACGTAAAATGTGTGTACCTTATGGAAATGGAGATTTTAGGTATTGTTGAAACAAAATGACTTTCTCTAGGCAAAACCAGCCCATTTGATTATTCTGATTAGACATTTCTGGAGGAGGGAAAGAGAAGAGCATATTAGGTTGAAATTTGATTTTAAACAAAAAAGACTTCTGAAATATTGGGATTTTATCACTAGCTAGAAGTTCTGATATCTAGCAAGTATTTCTACCAAGAAATAAAGAAACCAAGAAAACTAGATGGAAAATGAAAAGGGACAAGAATACAGCTGATTGTCCTGTCTAAGGCTGTGGAAGTTGCATTATCAGTAATTAGATGTAGCAGAGCTACTGCAAGAAAGACTGTCAGAAAACCAATGTATTCAGGTCTACACATTCAAAGTCTCAGCTTTGTCTTTCAACCTCATGCCATCATTTGTTGTTGTTGTTGTAGTTAGATGAAGCTATTGTCTCTACTTCATGCACAGAGTATAGCCTGAGTTCATCTTGCTGCCCTTAAAGCATTGGAGTAGGAGAGTCTCCTCTTCTGCTATAAGCCTCTCCAATCTTTTGCATGTTGCTGAGCAGGTGGAGGTGAAGGAGGGTTTTGTGCAGACTGTCATACATCCCCATGAAGCAATCAAAACAAATGGGCACATAAGACTGAGCCAATCTGCTGGAACTGAGCAGACCTGAGAATGTGCTCATGAAAATCTGTAAAAACCTGTGCATGAAACTTACAGTCATTCTTGACTATGTCCCAAGAACAGTTGGCTCCTATATTGTCTGTCTGGCATTATACACTCCCATTTCCAGTGAAGAGTCAGCCTAGGGCAAAAAGAAAATGTCCTAAACAACAGAGTAGAATGCAGTTGACACACAGATTACGGGGGCTGTACGTCCTTCATTTCTTAATGGATTCACTCCCAAGCTAAATGCAACTAAGGCTTTGGCTGTAACTGTTCATCAGACTAATGGCATGGTGGTAGTTGTATATATTGGATTAAATCGTCATGGAGGCACGAACTTATGCTAAGAAGCAGTAAGTCCCTCAAAGTCCTTGATGTATGTGATGTCTGCTGGCTGCTCCTCCAGAAGTCATGGGCACAGTGCCAGAAAACACATTGCAAAGTGTCGTAAAGACATTTTACGTATGATAAAGAAGTGCAATCAAAGGTCTACTCAATACTGACCCATGTCCAAGTAAATTAGTGCCAAAGTCTCACACACATGATAACTCCCTGCTCTGCAGGAGACCCCATATGACGTAGCCCTATCCTGGTCTCCTTGGGAACATAGACAGGGTTCTGTTCCTTTGCCAGCAGGAGTTCCCAATCAGACCTTGATGGAATGACTATTTTTAGCTGCTAATAAGCATTACATGTTGACCTGGGCAAGTCTACTACTATCTATCCAGTAGTGGGAAATAGGAAAAT
>PPHD01004500.1:16846-28432 GCA_002909625.1 Bambusicola thoracicus | reverse complement strand
GGAAAGGAAAAAAGCGTAAGTTTCCAAATGGTAATTCTGCATGTTGTGGTAGGCACATATAAAATTAACAGGATTCATTCACATGATTTTCAAGAAAAGGAAAAGAAAAGTGAGAAATGAGATGCCTTCACTAGTCACGTGAGAGAAAAGCTGCAAAAATACAGGCCAGTGAAAGAAGAAAAGGCAGATCTACCTAACCTAGGAAATGCTTACGCACTGTAGGAGAGGGATTTGCAGATAGCACTACATCATGGCATAGGAGCCCATGAGATCTGAGTCTAGAAAAAAATAAATAAACATAGTAGGGGGTTCCTTAAGTAGCCTTAAAATTGCGCTGTAAATCATCCAGGATTGCACAAAAGATCAAAGGCTTGTATCCTCCTGTTAACACTGTAACTTGCCCTTTGGGATCAGCTGCCAGCCACAAAAAGGAGCTGAAGTTTGGAGAATTATATCTCACCCGATCTGAGATTCCATAAACCTTGGCAAAATCCCTGTATATCCCTCTCCTGAAAAGCTCTGCTCGAAATTGTTCACATGATGGAAGTGAGGTCAGGCTGTTGTCAGGCTGGATCTGGGGTGGGTGGAGAATTTATGGTTCACACAGCATCACTCCGTGACAATCATATGCCACTGTGTACATGAGCAAGGCAGCTGCCTCACAGTTCAGCAGTCAGTTCTTCCCCTGCTCACAGGCAGCCAGGCTGTGGTCATAGCTCAGAAAGGAGCTAATGCAGCAGTCCAAAAAACACTGAGTACAGCTCCCTCTTGTGCATGGTATAGGGTAGGGATGAGGGTACCGAACGTAATTCGCTCTCCCAGCTTCGAATTTCAGAAGCCATTAAAGTAACTGGAAAGTTTTATCTCTGTTCTTTTTAAGGCACAATGTTGAAGCATAATATTTCATAAAAGAACCTCATTTGATCATGTTATATTCACTGTGTTGTCTTTTATAACTTACTTTCTGTTAATACAGCACTCCAGACCCCTGAAGACCTTGAAGTCAGGAGTGCATTTTTTTTGGACAGGCTTTTAAGCCAGTATGATCTCTAGCACTCCAAGAATTTTACTTGGTACCCACCTAATAAACGAACAACTTTAGAGAATACTGTGACATCTCAGCACAAGGAAATTAACATAATATTTTGACATCACAGGAAGGTGAGAATACTATGATCTTCCATGCAGCACAGCAAGAAGCCTTGCACAGTAAACAAGCTGAGATGACAGTACGAGAGCCTCATTATCAAATAGATACCTCGGTTCTCATACCAGGAGTATGGCACCAATATGGAAATATGGCTTGGTTGGTTGAATATTTACTCAAACAGTGACCAGTGTCTTGGCATACTGTTGGTCTTCCTTGCTCGGCTGCAAATTTTGGAACAAATTCTGGCTGTTTAAGACAGAGGATCTATGAAAGGCTGTGTGGATGTAACAAACAGGCTGTAGCATTAGAGCTAACCATAAGCATCTTGCTTGCAAAAGGAATCCTACTGAAAGGGGTGGCTGTCACTTAGAAAACTACCAAAACTGAGCACTTTATCCTTTTATGGAAATCTGCAATTTTGACTTGAAATCCAGAAAAGCAGGGTGTAGTCTTTCATTTCCATTCACAGGCTGAGAAAGCTGTTCAGCCTGGAAAAGACTCCAGGGAGGCCTAATAGTGGCCTTTCAGTACCTCAAAGGCAGCAGTAAGAAAGAAGGGGACAGACTCTTTAGCAGAGCCTGTGGTAACAGGACGAGGTGAAATGGTTTCAGACTAAAGGAGGGGAGATTTAGATTGGTATATACAGAAGCTGGGGCTTTTTTGTTTGTTTGTTTGTTTGTTTTAAATAAGATTTGTGGGGCACTGGAACATGTTGCTTGGCGAGGCAGTGGATGCCCCATCCCTGGAGATGTTAAAGGTCAGGCTGGACAGGGCTTTGACCAACAGTAGGTCTCTACTGCAGGGGAGCTGGACTAGATGACCTCAAAGGGGCTCTTCCAGCTCAAGTGATTCCATGATTTGCATTCACCAACTGAAATCCTTACTGACTTGCTACTGCTGAGCTACTATTTCACCAATATCCTTGTGCCATAGGAATATATATCTTGTCCCCAGGAAAGATCTCATGAACTTTCTAGAACTGTTTCCAGATATGGAGTGGCATATTAAATCCAATAAATGAAGTCAATGAAGTATTGCTCTTTCTTGGTGTAGAGAAAGGCAACAGCAGATATAGTTGCTTAATACCAGTCTTAAATTACTCCTTCTGGTCACACAGGTGAATGCTTCCACCTGAGCTCTCAGGGCTGGTTACATCAGGTGCTCAACCACTGGATCAGGCCAGGATTTAATGGTTCCCATGCAATCCACCCCTTCATAGCAGGAGCCAATGACTGAGCATATCAGAGTAAAGCTGTCTTTTACAGCCTAGCTCATGATGCAGTCACAACAGAGGCACAATTTGTCTCAACACTGATACCCTTTCCTGTTGCAATACGGATACAACTTATCCCATCATGACATAAATAGTCCGTAGTTTTCAGTTACACGCTCTTCCAGCTTCTTTTGCAATAGATGTTCAAAAAGTCTGTTGTTAAATGTCACTGAAGAACAAGATGTCATGGCAGTTCTTCGGTGATGCACTTCTGCCTCCATTCAGCCACCCTGCTGGGCCACAGATCTCAGGGGAAGTAGAACAGATGTTTAATTGCCACTAAGAGAGGCAAATCTGCCCTGCCGTTCCTGTCCTGTGTCAAAATTTCCACTTGGACAGGGGCATGTCCAGCCCTTTTATACCATGCCCTTTGGCCTGATATTGACAGTTGATTAACTATTTTGGGTACCAAAGGGGTGGTTCTGATCTGCCTTATAGATATAATTAGGGTCCCCCTCATGATGAAAATTGGGTATGTATTATAATTTGAGCATGTGGCAGTTACTTATGGTGTTATCATTCCTTCCCCTTCTCTTCCCCATGGGATGAGTACTCTGCACTACTTTGGCCCCACTTGTACTTTCCCAGGCCATCTTACATTGCGGGCTCTAGGTTCTCGGAGGCAGGGAGCAGAAGACTATTTATTGATCCAACTTGGGGTTTCAGTTGCATATCATTTCCCTTAATGTGGATCCTAAGCAGGGAGGACCAAGTCATTCATAACACACACAGGGCACTGGGTTTGCCATCTCTGGGTCTTTCATTCAGATCTCTCAGCATTTTGTGTAGTCTCTTAGTCCACTCCTGCGAGGACTGGAAGTCAGTCTTCAGAGAGGCCTTTATAATGCCATTATACCACACTATCAGTCCTGCTTCCATAACATTGTAAAGCAGATGGAACCACTATTTGATGCTATTTTCCTCAGCATATTTTCGTACCATTGTTCCTGTAAAGTGTGTACCCTGGTCACTTTCAAAGACTTGATGGGGAGTCCCATATCGCTGTCATTAATTTCATTAATGCCTTGGTGATATTGGCTTGATTTGCTTTTGACACCA
This sequence comes from Bambusicola thoracicus, assembly GCA_002909625.1. Classification (NCBI taxonomy): domain Eukaryota; kingdom Metazoa; phylum Chordata; class Aves; order Galliformes; family Phasianidae; genus Bambusicola; species Bambusicola thoracicus. The sequence continues at coordinate 24,950 of PPHD01004500.1, read as the reverse complement.
GATAGGCTTGCAATAATCCACTTGCCACGTCAACAGTGGTCAAGACGTAGCTGGGCCCTTCAGATCTAGGGATGAAGCCTCTGTAGTTGACCTGCCATCACTGCAAGAGATTATGTCCACTGACAAGATGTGCTGTTTTTTTCATGAAAAGGTCATGGCTGTATCCTGGAGCACAGTTTGCATTCTTGACATGCCTGGATGACATCTGACATTTGAATGGGCAGCCTACATGCTTTTACTGCTGCCCACATTTCCTTCCATCTGGCATGACATAACTTCTTACATAGCCATTGGATGATGTTATCTGCTGGTGAGTCTTCTAGCCACTTTATTTGAGCTAGTGTCTCAGCTTCATCATTCCCAAGTGACTGCATGGGTTGGTGTCCAGATACATTATAGTTGTATAGGTGTCTAACTATATTCCAGATATCCAACCACATGTCTCTGCCCCGTATTGTTTGGGCATGTATAGTCAAATCCTGAGTGGTCCACTGTGCAATCCAAAGTGTAAGTCCTCAGTGTTCTTCCCAGTTATCCATGCAGCTGGACAATGCACTGTCATGTGGTTCCTGAGTTATAACCACCCACACTGCTGTTAGTTCAGCTTCCTGACTGCTCTGTCCATTCTCTTCTTCAAACCAGATGGGGTCAGTCGAGGGATGGTACATAATTGCTTGCTATTTACTAGGATTTCCTTTGCCGGACCCATCCGTGTACCAGGCAAATTCTGGGATAGGGTATTTTCCCTCCTGAATGGGACTCCTCCATGGTGGAGCAATAGTGGTCTCCTTGGGGGCATCACTATGCTATGTCACTGTGTCTAGTATCTTTTGTAGCTCTTCTTGTAAAGGCAAGGAGGACAAGCAACTTCACTGTTCCAGGCAGGTAACCCAGTGTGCCACTGTTTGTGCTTGGGCCACCCCTGTCTTAGGAATGTGTGATGTATCTTTTGCCCACCCTTGAATAGGTAGCATTGTTTTTACTACTACCTCTGCTGCTTGCATTATTGGCTCTACTGCCTGCAAGGCGGAGTAGGTGGCCAATCAAACCATACCCTTCAATCAAACTATACCTTTCTTCCACTCCATGCTAAACCTGAGACCAGAAACCAATTTGGCTACAGATGGAATCCTGATGCTGCTGCCACAAACCCCACCCAAACCCTTCTTGGGTTACATGTGCATCTAATTCAGCAGGTAGGGTGGGATCAAATATACAAAGTGCCTGTGCTAGTTTGACAGCCAATTTGGCTTGCTGGAAAGTGTCTTGTTCCATCCATCCCCAGTCCCCACAATTGATCTTTCTTAATTATCTAGATACAGGCCTCAGGATCTGTGCAAGGTGGGGTATGAAAGTCCTCCAGTAGCCTAGGATGCCCAAAAATTCTTGTAGCTGTTTTGCTGTAGTTGGTATTGGAAACACTTGAATTTTATCAGTAAAGACACTGGGTAAGGCCTCAGTCTTGACCAGATGACTCCTAAAAATTTCACCAACAGATTGGGTCCTTGAACTTTTTGTGAGTTGATCGCCCATTGTTTTTCTTGTAGGATTTCAGTAGTGAATCTACTGCTTTTTCAAGCATTTCCTAAGAGGCAGAAGTCAGCACTGTCATCAATATAATGATAAAATTTGACGTTACCTTGTTTATCCCACCCCACCAAGTCTTTAGCTACCAAATTATGGTAGTAAATTGGTGAAAGTATGTACTCTTGTGGCAGGACCTGAAAGATTCATTGCCTACCCTCCCACTTGAATGCAAATTGGCCTTGCAGTTCTTCAGTGATGAGGATACTAAAGAATGCATTAGCTAAGTCTAGGACACAATGATAGGTTTCTAATTCCCTACTCAGTGTGTCTAGGAGGGTGGCAATACTGGGTACCACCATGTGAACTGATGATGTAACCCTGTTTAGTTCTCTATAGTCAGCTGTCATCCACCAAGTCCTGTCTGTTTTCTGGACCTGTCATATAGGAGAATTATGGAGGCTATATGTTGGTCTTATGAGTTGACAAACCCCTAGGTCTTGCTCTTCTGGAGGCCCACCCATGGTTGCCCAGAGCCCTGAGGTGGCTGATATTTCTTAGATGGTATTAGGACATCTTCTTGCCTCCATGACTGTGAAGGAATCCTATCTATAGTCCTGATAACTTCCCTCCTAGTGGGGGAGTGTTTCTCATTTAATTGCCTCCACAAGCGTAGGAGGTCGTGGCTAGGTTGTTCATTGATCTTACTAAGTTGTATCCCGGCCCATATGAGGTCATTACACATTTGCCTGAGACTCTCACTGTCCCAGAATCTGGAATCCTCTGGGAAGGGGGAGGGGATATGTCTTCAGGCTCAGACTTCTCGAGGTCACTGTTTTTTTCCTGTATTGGTTGAATATTGTGCTTTGATCTTAGGCATTCAGTCTCTCCAAGATCAGCCACTAACTGAGCAGCCTATTGAATTATGGCCTCAGAGGCCACCAGAGCTGTAGAATTGTCTTATCCTTGCAGTGAATTTACGTAAGTCAGAACTTTCAAACGGATCCTCATAGACAGCCTTTCTCACATCTAGCTCCTGGATGAAATTCTTGAGCTCTTCCATGGAATTCCATAAAACACTATGGGTGGGCATACCTTGTTTATTAAGCCATGTTATTCAGCATGCAGACATCAGCCATTGAATTAATAAGTGGTTTTCCTCATTATGTTGGATGGTAGCATACACAGTCTGCCTGAGGGCAGCATGAATGGTAATGGATGCCACTTTTGAAATTTATGGTCCATTTACTGCTACTCTTTCTGCCCCTATCTTCCATGATCGTTGTAGCCATGCTAGTATACTTTATTGATTTTTGTCTAAACCACTGTACTAAATCTGTAAGTTGGCTGCTGTGTATAGGCAAGCTGGTACAAATAATGTAGTCTGGGTGGGAGATCACTAGTCAGGGGGCACTCCCACCAGTCTAACTTGAATCTTTTTTGTGTCACAGTAGGTCAGATCTTGACAGGATCTAGCTCAAGTGGAGCCTCAAGAGCCAACTTTTTGCTTTCTTTTTTTGTCTACAAAATCTAGGCAATACCAGCCCACATGTTCAGGGGCCTTGTTAGTTTCTAATGATATATTCCTGACTTCTTTCAGGGGGATAGTCAGATTTGGTTTTTTTCCGAGTCCATTGACTCAGTTGTGTAGTAATGGATTCACATTTTCCAGAGTGTTATTTGATATACCTAATCAAGTCAAGGCCATGAACAATGGCCATGCTACAGCAGATGCGGCTAGCTGTCATTCTTTTGTAGTTAATATATTGTTACTTAGGCCATGTAGATATTCCACCACGTGGGTCAGGGACTCATAAGTATCGCCCTCATCCCACAGTGGACCCCATTTTTCAATCACTGTGGCAATCCCATAATACAGGGATCTTAGAAATCCCAGAATATGCTCAGAAAAGATCTTGTCTAGAGGAGTAGTTTCCTCCCAACCAAACCAACAAATTATGCTCTTTAGGAACGCCATTATTAGTATTCCTCTTTCCAGGTGGGCTGTCTGGCTCACCAAATGTAGCAAAAGATGATAGCACATATAGCTGCTTTAAACCTGTCTTAAATTACCCTAGAAAGGTAAAGGTCACAATCTGGTAAATAAAGAACGAGTTGCTTACCCCTTTCCAAGGATCAGGGTTTACCAAATGCTACAAAGGAGAGGATATCCAAGTAGATATTTTTCCTTTGTGGCAGCCAGCTCTTAAGTGAGGTTAGGGAGGAGTGGAGTCAACCTTAGGGGTGAAGCTTCTGCTTCACAGCCAGTCCACTTTCAGTCGCAGACCTCTACTTGACATCGCAATTGTATCAACAGAGTTTCCAGTTCCAGACACTTAATGTAAATTTTTTTGCAAAGATAGCATGCTTCTTGCTGGTGTATTTGTTCCCTTGGGAGATGTCCATGCTGTACTATGGCTCTCCCTCCATCCACACCTTGAAAGCAGGAAATTCATGTTCTATGGCAAGAAGTGGTGTAAGGTGAGCTGATAACCCTGGAGACAGAAAGCTTTCACTTTTCTCCAAGCAATACTGGGTGTCACTGCCTGGAACTTCTGGTAGTGAATCTGTCAAATTGTGTAACCACAATGTGGAGAGGAAATCACACTGTCAACAGTGAGAGAATGATACCGTCTGGCTGGCTATTGAGTCACAAGCATTAGCTCTCAAGAGGCAAGCTGCCCTGCTATTAGCAGACTGAAACTTAAGGGGAAACGTACCTTCCATATCAAGCAAAATGTAATTTTTAAATTTGCTGATAGATCTCAAGAAGAAAAATGAACTCCTCTGTTCATTTTTTCACGCTAGCAACAGACTGATTTCTTTATCTTAGAATTAACTTCTGCTGTTTGTATTATGCAAATAGATATGATCAAATACTTTGACAGAGCCATCATTGCAACACCATCATCTCCTGCAGATTTCCTTTCTTGTTTTACATTATGTTTCCATGCATAGATTATCAGTCCAGCTTTGTGCTGGCAGTTCTGCTCTGAAAAACTTCCAGCCCAAATAGAAAAATCAGCAAGGAGCATGCCAAGTGATTTCTATGAAGTTGCAATGTAGCAGAAGTGGAATCAGCTCTTTGCCATCTGTATCTCCAATATTCTGTGTACACTTACATGTGTTAATGAGGGGAAAGGTGGTTTCTTTCAGAGCGTGTTTCTAGCACCAAGACTATGCTACTACAGCATTTACATGCACCAAGGCATGCTGGAGGCCTTACAACTGGAAAGTTGCCTTGAAGAGGAAGACCTGGGGTCCTGGTGAATACCAGGCTGGATATGAGTTAGCAATGTGCTGATGCCACAAAGAAGACTAAAGGTATCGTGGGCTGTATTGTGCAAATAATTGCAAGCAGCTGAAAGGAGGTATTTCTTATCTCCTCAGCACTGGTGAGGCCACACCAGTGTCTAGCTCTGGGCTCCTCAGTTCAACAGAAACATGGGCACTTTGGACACTTGGAGGGAGACCAATTGAGAGCTGCAAAGATAAATGAAAAGAATGGAGCGTCTCTCTGTGAAACAGCTGAGAGAGCTGGGACTGTTTTAGTCCAGATTAGAGAAGGCGCAAGAAGGATTTACCAGTGTATAGCTGAAGGAAGGTGGCAAAAGGACAGAGCCAGGCTTTTTTCAGTCATTCTCAAAGACGCTACTAAAGGCAAGGAGAACAAAATAGAGCACAGGAGGCTCCATCTACACATTAAGAAGCACTTCTTTAAGGTGTAGGTAACTGAACACTGGCACAGGCTGCCCAGAGAGGATTTGGAATTTCCTCTGTGTAGATCTTCAAGAGCTGCCTGGCCGTGATCTTGAGCAACCTGCTTTGGGTGTCCCTGCTTGAGAAGAGGAATTTGACCAGATGAGCTCCAGAGGAAATTCCAACCTCAACCATTTCGTGATTCTGATTCCTGGGCAGCCTCTGACATACTATTGCATCAATAGAGAAGAGTTTGGCCACCTGTCTTCCTCTCCAATATACTCCAAGATTTTCTATTGGAAAAAGGCATTATTTTTGCCAGCTCTGTCCTCTGGAGTAGGCTGAAACAAATAGCTCTTACTTCTGCAACTGTGAGTCACTCCTTCGGATGGTGGTGATGAGAAGATGGCGATGATGATATAATCCTCAACTCTTCCTGGTTCCCCATCTGCTAAGGAGAAGAAAACAGACTTTACCTCCTGATGAAGCACGGGAAGTATTTGTCGGGGAAGGTTGAGGGATCAACCAAAGATTCTTTGGTTTGTGAGGGATCAACCAAAGATCAACCAAAGATTCTTTCCCAAAAGTCCGCCCGAGGAGCCTCTTGTCTTCCAGCTTCTCCAAAATTTTGAAAGTTTAATGTCTGTGTTTATACAGCAAGCACTTGCCATTCTCACAAGCTACGTTTCCAAGACCCAATTACTTCCTGAACATCTCGTTCCCACTAGTAGCCAAGGAGGGCCAGAATCTGCCAAATTCATAGTGCTATTCGCAGCATATTTTTTCTGTATGTATTCGATTGTATGCCTTTGGCTTGAAAAGTAAGATTTTTTTCCTCCAACAATGTCCAAAATGAGATCATCCAAGGGTATCATGAATAGCTACCATCAGGAAAATACTCGAGTTTAGTCTGCAGAAATGCATGCCATTCACAAAGACAGAATATGATTCCATGATTTTCAGGAGAGCTTGTCATATACCATAAATGGTTCACATCCAGCAGGAACAGATTGTTCAGACAATCTGTGCAAACGATACAGGGAGATGTTTGCAGAGTTGGAAACACAGCTCTTGCCATTCTGGGGCTGGTACCTTAGCTACCCTGTTTATCTACAACCATGACAGAGAAATAAGAGGAAAAAGAAATTAAGAAATAAAAGAAATAAAAGAAATAAAATAAAACGTGAATTTAATTTATGTTTGGGATTTAATCTACCCTCCTCTTTTTGCCAAGAGCATTTTAAATAAAATCTATTTTCGTAAGTCAGAGATTTTAACAGAATAATTTGCTTAATGACTACGGACAGAATTCTATCTCGTGGCTTCAGAAAAGATAGAAAAAATTGGTCTAAATTGCTCCTCAAAGAATCCCTGAAACCCACTCACAAGCTCCTAAGCATCTCTCAGCTCATTTCAGAAAGCTGCTGAAGTAACCTGCACAAAAAGAATATAGAAATTACTAGACCATTATTGGCACATTTTTATTTTATTCAGAATGTTCAGTTTAGAGGAAGAAGAGCCTCTGAATGCCTCCTTTGTCCCAAGCCACGATCCTTAATAGCACTAACCAGGGTGGCAATAGGGAGTACATTTAAGAAAATTTCCCCTCTTGAATCTCAGTTCTGAAAATGGGAAGCATAGAGCTTCACATTCCTCCTTGGAGAGACAACATGGGTCTGCAGGGGAGGAATGGACACAGTGGTTCATCAATCTGTTCTCTCAAATAATTTTCCAGATCAGATATCCCAAATCATTTCCAACGTTCTCTAGCCTTTCTATTCTATGTGACCAGACATTACTCCAAAGTGCTATTTGCTGCTATCTCCCACATGAGGATCTCTTCTCCCAGCATTTGTTTCCAGACTTGGGAACATATCATCCTATGCAGCTTACTTGTTGCCTGTCAAACTGTTCTCTGATGCTGGCACTGTCAATTATCTTTCTACCTTATTATGCTCATGCTAGCAGAGACTCCTGAGATGCAGTTACTGTCATTCTTCCTGATGAGTGCTGTGTTGTGGGTATGACATCTGCAGATTCCTTCAAAATAGTATCATCATCTAATCTTATCATCGAATCATGTAGATTGGACGGGACCTTAAAGATCACCTAGTTCCACCCCCCTGCTGTGAACAGGGCAGCCACCCACCAGATTAGGCTGCTCAGGGGCTGTCCAACCTGGCCTGGGGTGCCTCCAGGGATGGGGCAACCACCATGGAGCGTGGTGAGTCTATACCACTGGCAATTTTTTAATCATCTTGATTTTCCATATTGACAATTTGATTATTCCATTAGTATTGTTTAGCCATCATTGTACTAACTCATTGCAGCTTTCTTTTAAGAATGTAAGGTGTGCCCATGTATCAGAAGGGGCCACAAGTCCTCCAGTCTCCAACAGTAGTTGCAAGTGGAAGTTTGAGGGAAGTATCATGTTCTGCTCTTGTTCTTTACTAGAGTTGCTCCTTTGGCAGCAGCTGATGGATACTGAGCTAAACAAACAGTGTATAAGATAGCATAGCAAAACAAGTATGCGTTGATGATTTTCTTTTGTTATTTTTCTGCTTACGCATTTCTGAACTAGGCTTGCATCTTGGCTGTCATTAACAGTGACCACTGATGGCTTTTCCATAACTAACTAATTCCTTGTAAGAATCACTCCAATATTTGGCATCCAAGGCACACTGTGACACCAGATTTTCCAGATTGATTGAATATTCTATGAGAAATCTTGGGTTTTGTTTGTTGTTTTTTTTCTAATATTCTCTGTGTTCTCCCTAGGCACTGAATTGAAGCACAGTACATATCTTACACATATTGTCATCTTTTCACATTCAGTGCAACTGTTTCTTGTTGAAGCTTTTCTTTAACCAGTGCATTTCAT